>CAUYUJ010005603.1:63861-141361 GCA_963575745.1 Prorocentrum cordatum | reverse complement strand
GTCTATATGAACGCCTTATACAGCAGACCACGAATGTGGCGACAGGTGCGCGGTCCGCAGCCTCCCTGGGAGCAGCGAGGTCTCGCCTGACTACCAGCTCCGCTGGACCAGCCAGGAGCCCACGAATGTGTCGACGGTTGCGCAGTTCACAGCCCCCCCAGGGACCCCCGAGTTCTCGCCTGGATCTGCGTCACGATCTATTGCGAAGTCATTACGGCCGGCGCCGCCGACTCTGAAGGGAGTTGTCGACGACGACGGCGGTGGTGGCGGCGGCGACGACGACGACGACGACGCTGACTCGGGCCCGAGTCCTCAGGGATGTTTCCTAGGGTTTGTTGGGAAGGCTTTCGGGGGCCTCTGGTGAGGAATTTGGGGGGGTCTCTTGGGGGCCTCTTGGGGGCCTCGTCGGGTGTCCAGTGGGCCTTTCGTTGGCTTCTTGGGACCTCGTGGGAAGCTCTTGGGGCCTCCTTGGAGCTTCTCGGGCCGAGGGCTCGAAATGTCCGTTCGGGTTCCCCGTCAAGGCATGCGCTTGGGGCCGTTTTGGGGGCCTCTTTGGCCGTCTTGGAGGCGTTTTGGGCTGTCTTCGGGTTCTCTTGGGATGTTTTGGAACGCTATTGGAAGCCTCGTGGGCCGTGTTGGGGCGATCTTTATAGCCGGCCGTCTTAGAGCGGCGGGAAGCGGAAAAGGCGATAACCCTCAAATTTGTCAAAAACCATATAGGCATCCGTGTTCTTTTTCCTCTTGGGGCCCTCTCGGGAGTGCCCTTGGAAGCTTTTTGGGGCGCTTGGGAGGTCTGCTGGACAGTCTGGGAACGTCGCGGCGTTTTGGACCGATCGTTTGTTGATTGGGAGCCCTCTTGGACCGTCTCGGGGGCCTGTTGGGGCACTTTTGGCTTGTGGTAATGTCAGCTTGTGATTAACAAGTGAGGGGCCCTCCCCCCTGGAGCTGATGAATAGACCTTGCGGGGCGCGAAACATGTTGTTTAATCACGCGCGCCATGGGGTCGTCTTGAGCACCGCCGAGGGGATCGTGCACCACCCTGCACGACAGCTTCAAAACGGTTGCTTGTCGCATACATGTTGTTATTGGGTCGTATACGTCTGAGGCGAATTCGTTTCACCCCCTCATGCGTCGTCGTCGTCGTCGTCTTCGTCGTCGTCGGGCTACACCCAGCCAGCGCAGCCCCCCCCACAGGGCATCCGCAGTGCGTCGTTTTCGTCGTCGTCGACTACAGCGGGGGGCCTCCTCAGCAACTTCCCAATGCGGCATCCGCAATGCGTTGACATCGTCGTCACCGTCTGTGTCGTCGTCGTCGTCTCGTCGTCGTCATCGTCGTCGCCGTAATCGTCGTCGCCGTCATTGTCTCGTCGTCGTCTTCGTCGAATACAGCGGGCCTAGTTACGCAGCAACACGCCCCCCCCATGCGGCATCCGCAATGCGTTGTCGTCGTCGTCGTAGTTCCGGCACGAGAGCCTGCAGGGGCTAGCTCGGGCTGGGACTAGCGCCGGCGTGCCGCTCGCGATGGAGCTGCGCGACGGCGCGATGGCACACGGCACGCAGGTGACGGCAGTCGAGGCCGCGGTAGGCTCGGGGGCGGATGCGGCGGCGGCGGTGGCGGGAGCGGTGGCGTCGGCCATCCACCTGGCCGACGCCGCCGTGGTCTTCAGGGATGGCCTTGCTGTTAGGTGGGACCCTTCAGGAGGCGGCGCGGGCGCAGGCGGGACTGGCTACTGGGAAGTGGCAGGGCCCCGAACCCGACTTCGACGAGGCGGAGGACGTCGACGAAGAGTCGGAGGACACCAGCGACGAGGAGCTGGCCAGCATTGAGCGCCTTCGGCAGGCCTGCTTCCGCACGTGTGAGGAGGAGGCCGGCGAGGCGGCCAGTGAGGCATCGGCGGCCAGGGAGCAGGCGGTCGCGACCCACGGCGGCTGGGGCCTTGGCGGCGGCGGCCTGGCGGTGGCGGCGGGATACCTGATGGCGGCGGCAGGGGCGGAGGGCGCCGTGGCGGGCGTCGCCGAAGCGGCTACCGTGACGGTGGGGGAGACGAGACGGCGGGCAAGCAGGCGGAACGGCGGGCCGCGCCGCCTGGGCCCGCGGGGCGGCCGCCCTGGAGCGGCCGAAGTCGGGCGGTTCGGGGCTATTCGTCGCGAGCCCCCCGCGTCGCGCGGCGCCTCCGCCCCGAACTCAATCTAGGCGCGCGGAAGGAACCAGAGACCTGCGCGGGCGCGCGCGGCTCAGCGCGGGGTCCGTGGACAGACGGGGCCCCGCGCACCTTCGGAAACGTCGGGGACGTCGTCGTCGTCGCCGTCGCGTCGTCGTCGTCGTCGTCGTCGTCGGCGGCGGCGGCGGCGCAACCCCAGTTGGTCATTAAGTTTTAGAAATCTGAGGTCCCAGCTCAGCAGGACGATAGCTTTAGCGCCGAGGGGGACATGCGGGGCGAAAGAGAGAGGCGCTGAGAAGGGTTGGGAGGAAAGCAGATGGAACCAGTGCGAGCGAGTGCGAGCGCGTCTGATCTTAACGATGGTAGGGTGCTTCAGCGGGGCCTGCATATGAGCGCGAGTGCGCCTGAGTGCGAATGCGACTGAGAAGGGCAATTCCGGGCTGAGTGAGTCTGAGCGCGGTTGAGTCTGACCAGGACTGAGTCAATTTGTTCACGGAGAGCTAGCTGACAGCTGAGCGCTGGCCTCGCGCGCAGGCTGGGCCCTCCTCCACGCCCCTAACTCGCGCTGGGGCGACGAGAGCGCGCGAGGCTGAGCTGGGTGCGCGGAGCCTGTTGCGCTGACAGTTGACCTGAGGAGCTAGAGGTGGGCTCTGCCCTCCAGCACCCCCTGAGGCGCGGCTCTGAACGGCGACGCAGACCTGCGCTGAAACAAACCCGCGCCGAGAACGGGCCGTCGAACTAATCGTAGAAGTGGCCGAGCGCCGGATCTAAGCGCTGTCATCCGCTGAGAAAGATCATTGCGTTCTGTAAATATAAAAATTAGGCACGAGGGAACAAGGCCCGATCCTGCCCCTTGGTGCCCGCCCCCGCCCCCCCCCCCCCCACACGCAATCCGAATCGCCCCTGCCCCCCCCCCCCGCGGCCCCGCGCAGACAGCCCCGCGGGGTCGGAGTGGCCCCCGCGACCCTGGCGGTCCTGAGGTCAGGCTCACTTCGCGCCCCGAGGGCGAAGAAGTCGATCAGCTGCTCGACCGGGGGCCGCGCGGCCGCGGCTGAGACCTGCGCGGTCTGGTCGCGCCCGCCGCTGAGGCCGCGCAACTCCCGGCGCCGCTGCGTCGCCGGCTGCTGCCCCGGGGCGCGGATCGTCGGCGCGTCCGCGCCTGACTTCTGGATCGCGAAGTCGACGATGGCGGAGATCTGGGCCGACGCAACTGACGTCTTCGCGCGATGAAAAATGTTCCTGGCGGACATCGCGCCCAGCTGAAGGATCTGCCCGGGCGTGCGTCAGGGGCCCACTGTCTGATCCCACTCCGCGATTGCCCGCTTCATCCGCCGATCGCAATCGCAGGGGCTAAATTCGGCGAGCACGAGCCGCGCGGCGACGAGACTGAGCCGCCGGCTGATCGCGGACGCCATCTCCGAATCGCTTCGCTGGGCGCCCCGCTTGGCCTGCGCCCCCCGAGTGACGCCGCGGGGAGCGCGGGCGCCGTTCCCCGGGCGAGCTGCGCGCGGCCCCGGCCCGGGGCCCAGCGCAGGCCGAAGGCCGCCGCCGCGGGTCTGCGAGGCCTGAAGCGCGCAGGTCTGCGAAGCCTGCAACAGGAAGCTTGCGCCTGCGCTGCTACTGCACTGCTGCGTCGCTTCCGATAGGGGGCCTCTTCTGCAGGGGCACCTGTCCGAAGGGGGCGTTTCTGTGGCGGCGGGGGGGGGGGGGGTCTCTGAGGGGCGTTTTTTTTGTGTTGTTGTTGCCGTGCTGCGCTGCTGCGTTGCGTCGCCGCGCGCCGTGGTCGCGCCGCGGCGCTGCCGCTGCGGGCCCCGCGCTTCCTTTCCAAAACCACGCCTTCGCCTGCAGCGCCCGAGCGCGAAGTTCCTGAGACGGCCTCTGGCAGGGGGGGCCCTATGGGGGAGGCGCGCCCTGCATGGGCGAGGGCCCGATGGGGAGGGGCGGGGGGGCGCGGGGGCAACCCGAGGGGCCAGAAAAGATTCCGAGGGTGCACTGCGGTGCTGCTGCTGCTGCTGCGCTGCGGTTCTGCGCCTCCTTTTTGGCAGCCGTGCCTTTGCCTGCGGCGCTCTGGCGCGAAGTTCCCGCGGGGGGCCCAGGGCGGGGCGGGGCTCGCGCGGGGGAGAGGCGCCCTGCGAGGCCGAGAGCCCCCGACGGGGGGGGGGGGTCAAAAGGCAACCTCAGGAGGCCCGGAAAGGATTGCGGTGGATTTCCAGGAAGGTTCACTTGAGGCTTCAATGATTCTGCATTGTTCTTGTAAGACTGAAGCATAATGGCATCGAATGGCAAAGAGTAGAAGCAGAATAGAGTGGAAATACTTAGAATGGAAAACTCAGAATGCCTAGAATAGAACAGCGACCAGAGAAGAAGAGACCGAACACAGAGGGAATCCACACAGCAGGGCAGGGGCGAATCTACAGAAGCAGAAGGGAGAGAGAGAGAGAGAGAGAGAGAGAGAGAGCGAGAGAGAGAGAGAGAAAAAAACGAGAGAGAGAGAGAGAGATAACGAGAAAGAGCAAGAAAGAGAGAGAGAGAGAGAGAAAAAGAGAAAGAGAAAGAGAGAGGGGGAGAGAGAGAGAGAGAGAGAAGCGACGAGGGATAGGGGGGGAAAAACGCCATGCTAAATATTGAACATTCCTAAACTCCCCCCCCCCCCCCCCCTCATCCTACGCGATTCTTATTGCAACCCGCAATGAGAAATTGCAGTTGTTTTTGTTGTTTGGTCTGCGGCTGTTCGCCCACGCCCCGCGCCGCGGTTTCATCTCGGCGCGCGCCGCAGCCACCCCCGAAAGGGAAAACTCTGGCTCGCGAGTGGATGAGCTAGAAAAAGATAGATAGGATCGGGCATCGATATAACGCGTGTAGGGCTAGGGTGACTATCGCGCAATTGACTGCAAAACTTTGAGTAGAAGCATGACGCAATAGGATTGGCATGGCAGAGATTCCGATTGATTTGAGTAGCATGGCGACAAACAATCAGAGGACACTAGAAGAGAACGGCATCTACTAAGACAAGCGAGAACACGAGAAAACAGATGAGAGATAATCTGGGGTGGGCAATATGGATTGACATAGCATTGCGACCATTAGAAAATATCCGGGCAAAGCAACCTAACCTAACCGCGATGTGTAGGGGCATATTTGCAAGCATTCCCCTTAAGATTCAGATGAGAACCCAGTTGTAGAATTCTGTTGTTCTCGCACTCGTAGTCGCATTCGCGATGACAGTCGCAGTGGCAACGGCAGTCGCAGTCACAGCCTCAGCCTCGGCCTGCCTCAGCCTCAGCCTCAGCCTGCCTCAGCCTCAGTCTGCCTCAGCCTCAGCCTCAGCCTGCTTCAGCCTCAGCCTCAATCTGCCTTCAGACTCGGCCTCAGCCTGCCTCAGCCTCACCCTGCATCAGCTTCAAACTCAGCCTCAGCCTGCCTCAGCGTCAGCTTGCCTCAGCCTCAGCCTCAGCCTGCATCTGCCTCAGCCTCAGCCTGCTTCAGCCTCAGCCTCAATCTGCCTTCAGACTCGGCCTCAGCCTCAGCCTGCCTCAGCTTCCGCCTGCATCAGCCTCAGCCTCGGCCTCAGCCTGCCTCAGCATCAGCCTGCCTCAGCCTCAGCCTCAGCCTGCCTCAGCCTCAGCCTCAGCCTGCTTCAGCTTCAGCCTCAGTCTGCCTTCAGACTCGGCCTCAGCCTCAGCCTGCCTCAGCCTCAGCCTGCATCAGCCGCAGCCTCAGCCTCAGCCTGTCTCAGCATCAGCCTGCCTCAGCCTCAGCCTCAGCCTGCCTCAGCCTCAGCCTCAGCCTCAGCCTGCTTCAGCCTCAGCCTCAGTCTGCCTCCAGCCTCGGCTTCGGTCTCAGCCTGCCTCAGCCTCAGCCTGAATCAGCCTCAGCCTCTGCCTCTGCCTGCCTCAGCATCAGCCTGCCTCAGCCTCAGCCTCAGCCTGCCTCAGCCTCAGCCTCAGCCTGCTTCAGCCTCAGCCTGCCTCAGCCTTATCATCAGCTTGCCTCAGCATTCAAAATGTGCCCCGGGAATGGAGTTCTGGGAGCTCGAAGAACACGAAGTGGCTTACAGTTGGCTCCGGGCATTCAAAATCATGCCCGGGAATGGAGTTCTGGGAGCTCGAAGAGCACGAAGTGGCGTACAGTTGGTTCCGGGTATTCAAAATCATGCCCAGGAACGGAGTTCTGGGAACTCGAAGACCACAAAGTGGCCTACAGTTGGCTCTGGGCATTCAAAAAAAGCACAGGAATGGAGTTCTGGGAACTCGAAGAACACGACGCGGCTTACAGTTGGCTCTGGGCATTCATAATCATGCCCCGGAATGGACCACGAAGTGCGCTACTGTTTGCTAAAAAAGGAGATTCCGGCATCCTCCCCCGGATCCCGCCCAGACCCCCCTGGGGCGTCATGATGTTCTCTTCTGGCTCGATTAGAAACGTATCAGTCTTCGCTGTTAGGTAAAAACAAGAGCACAATGTACCCAAACAGAGTAGAATAGATATTAGAATACCACAACGGAACAGAGAGAATGTGAAAGGGGCAATGCAAACCACATGTTGGAGATTGAATTGTCTACGAATATCTTCCTCCTCGCCCTACGCGATTCCACAGGCAAGTCGCGGTGGGAGGTTCAAGTTTTTTTGTTCGGGCATCCTTGGGGGCGGCCCATCCCAGGGCGTCGCCCGCGCCCCGCGCCGCGGCGCTATCTTAGCACCCGGCGCCGCCCAAGGAAAGAATGGGACGCGCCCCTCCCCCGGAAAATCGGGACCGCGATCGGATCGGATAGAACAGGATAGATAGAACCGGGATCTCGACATGACGCGCGTAGGACTAGGGCAAACAGCATGACGTAGAATGGTTCACGTAGAGTAGAAGTACATCAACATTGGATTAGAATGGAAGGGTGTACGATGCATCAGAATCGCATAGTGGCCAGGAAACAACATCGTATAATAGGGGAGGGCAGAATGCACTAAACCAGAAAAGAGAGAGAGAGAGAGAGAGCTAGAGATAATATGAGAAGAGAGAGAGAGAGAGAGACAGAGAGAAAGAAAATGTGAGAGGGGCAATATGGATGATAATAGCATAGTGACCAAACAACAAGCCGAATATACTATAAGAAAGGGCGAAGCAGCACAGAGAGAATGCGAGTGGGGTAATTCAAACCATGTGTTGGAGACAGAAATCCTTCTCGCCCTACGCGATTCGCTGCAACTTGCAATGAAAAGTTTATGTTTTTTTTTTCGGCCGTCCTAGGGGCTGCCCATCCCAGCGCATCGCCCCTGCCCCGCGCCGCGGCGTTATCTTAGCACCCGACCCCACCGCCCAAAATAAAGCTGGGCCCGCGCGCGGGCACGGCTTTCGCGAGAGTTGGGAGGGCTAGAATCGAATAAACTAGAACAGGAGCGAGTCGCACTACGTTGGGATGGAATAGGAAAGAGTTGAACCTCTCGGGGGCCTGGCAGGGGAAGCCACCGGGGGGGCTCTTGAGCCCTCTTGAGGCATGAAAGCTGTCTGGTGGGGTGGGCTGCCTAGTACGGTAATACCTCGTTCCCCTGAGCTGTCTGGTAGGCCTGGTAGGGCGAGCTGCCTGAGGGTGAGTTGTCTGGTAAGGTGGGCTGTTTGGTGGGGTAACTCAGCCGTCTGGTAAGCATGGTAGGGCGAACTGGCAGAGTGTGATCTGTCTGGCAGGGTGGGCCGCCTGGTGGGGCAACTCAAGACCTCATATGTCTGGTAAGGTCGGCTGATGACGATGATTATTTTTCTGTTCGGCGTTGCCCCCCCCCCCCCCCACCCCACCCACCCACGAGGCGCGCTGAACATCCGCTGGAGCTGCGCTGCCCTCGAGCGCCAGCCCGCTCAGCGACCTCAATGAAGACGGGGTCCCCCAGAACTGAGTGTCCTCCTCCTGGCGCACCTGCCATGCCGCCATGAACCCTGGCGCGTCTGAATCGGGGTCGCACGACCCCCTGAAGTGTTTGTTCGCGACCTTTCGGAGTCTCCCGCGCCGCCCCCTCGGCCTGAGCGGCCAAGCTCCGCGCCTCAGCCGCCGCGGCCTGCAGCGCCTCGACCTTCCCCTGAGGGCGCGCGCGTCCAAGTCGACGTCGACGGCTGTGGCCTGAGCGCGCCCGCGCGCGTGGATGGCCGCGGGCTGCTCGCCGAGCTCGCTGACGCGGACCTGGGGCCCCTGCAGCTCCAGCTGAGGGGCCTCCCGCCCGCGGGAGCACGAGCGTTCGCGCTCCCGTTTCTCCTGCAGCATCTGATGCGGTGCGAGGCTGCGAGACGGACTGACTTGCGCGCGGGCTGCGGACCTGGAATCACGTCCAATATAATGAACTGACTGGACTGGGGGGCCTGCTTGAGCCCAACTGGCTTGAACCACCGTGGGTGCGGATTATTGGGAAGCTGTCTGGTAGGGTGAGCTGCTTGGTAGCGTACCTGACCTAAGCTGTCTGCCATGGTGGGCTGCCACGCAGGGTCACACCACGTTCACTTGAGCTGTCTGGAGGGTGGCTGTCTGGTAGGGTGACCTGAGTGATAGGGGTTCCTACGGACTCCTGTCTGGAATTCCGTATTCCGAGGGAAACCTTCAGAATTTCTAGGGCCCCTTAGGAATCTAGTTCGCCGATATCCGATATGTGGGCGCATTCGGTCTACCAGAATGACGAAGTAGATTCTAGTTCGCCGTTCTTGCGGCCTTCCGGGGCACCAGAACGACGAACTCGATTCCAGTGCGCCGTTCTGCGGACACGCAGTCGGCGAGCTGACGCTATTAATGGAAAGCTGTCCGGGGTGGGATGAGCTGCCTGGTATCGCGTACCTAACCTAAGTTGTCTGGCAAGGTGGGCTGCCGCGTAGGGTGACACCTCGTTCACCTGAGCGGTCTGGTAGGTCTACAAGGGTGGGCTGCCTCAGGGTGAGCTGTCTGGTAAAGTAGGTCCGGTAGGTCTGGTAGGGCGGTGGTCTGGTAGGGTGACCTGAGCTGTCTAGGTATTTTTCATGACGGCCGGCTCCGACGAATACACAATGTGATCCGAAAATCCCCGCCATGATGGCAACCCCGCAGAACGGGTCTGATCTGGCAGCTAAGTTAACTGGCGCGGCCTGATGCGGCCCAGTCCCGCGCGCCAGACCTAGGCGCGCATCTCTCAGCGGCGCGCGGTAACATCCCGCGCTTATGGGTCTGTCGTCTTAAGGGCGGGCCCCCCCTGCAGCCGCGATGGTGCAGTGCTGGTTCGCCCGCTTGACCGCGTTCGCGCCGCTGTCCTATGTTTGAGCCGCCCCATCCAGCCCCCCTCTGCGCGCGGGGCCTCCATCTCTCCGAGCTTCGCAGGCCCATGGCAGGCAGGGGCGGGCGCCTGACCCCCCTTTCTCGTTTTCTGCGTCTCGGAGGTAACTCCCGCGTCGACCCCTGTGTCGCGGGGGCGACTCCTGAGGCGCACGGCGCTGACGTTGGTCATCTGAAGAGCTCGCTGAAGGCCGCCATCCTGAACTCCTCGACGTCCGTCCGGAGCGACGGGCGCTGGGCCACTTTCGGAAGCGCCTCTGTCAGATCCCTGACAGGGGGGGCCACTGCGGAGCGGAAGCCTCGATGAAACATTGAGCGTTCCTCAGCCCTCTTGAGCCCGAGCGGTCACGGAGGCGGAGGAAGGCAAGATGTTTGGCCCAAGAATGGAGCCAAAAGGCAAACCTGGGGAGGCCCAGGGGCAGCTGTCTGGGCCCAGGCTCACCCTCAGGGTGCGGAGTGACGCATCCAGGGGGGGGGGGGTCCTGATAACCGACAGCGGTTAAAGTTAGTCGTCACCGGTCGCCGTCGACTACAACGGGCGGGCTTGCGCAGCACCCCCCCCGCCCCATAGGGCATCCGCAGTAAGTTGTCGTTGTCGCCGTCGTCATCGTCGTCGCCATTGTCCTCGTCGCCGTCGCCGTCGCGCCGTCGCCGTCGCCGTCCGCCGTCCGTCCTTTTCATCCTTGTCCTTTTCGTCCTCGTTGTCGTCCTCCTCGTCGTCGTCCTCCTCGTCCTCCTCGTCGTCGTTGTCGTCGTCGTCGTCGGACGTCGTGCCCGCCCGTCATCGTCGTCGACGACTACAGACAGACCTCGACAGACGGGGGGTGGAGGGCTGCCCGCCTCGGGTCGGCCGAGAGGCCGGGGTAGGAAAGGGGGTCTGCGAGACCTACTGCGCGCAGCTGGCTCCGGTCACCCCACCGAGGGGCCAATCCTCAATGCGTGGTCGTTTCTGGCACCAGGAGGCTCTCGGAAAATCAGCAACGCGAGCTGTTTGGCATATCGCCGCTCGGCCGCGCCCCCCTTTCGCCCGGCCCGCCTTGCTCGCGGGCCCGCGAGGTAGTTGGCGCCCCCTTTGACTGCGGCCAGGGCAAAGGAGGCGCATCGGTGCGATAAAACGAGCGCGGAAAGTGCGGGGGCGAGCGCCGACCGCAACAGTTTTTCTTGATTTCGAGCAGCTCTCACCCTGGCTCACGGCCCTTGCTCCTCGTAGCAGCTCTTTCTTTGGAGACGCAAAGGGGCGCGCGCCGAAATCCATTCCATGTTTGACGGTTTCAGTGCGCAGGCGCGCCCTGCCGCGCGGTGGTTCCATCTTAGAGCGCGCTGACGCATCATGCGAGGCATTCCCTTTGCGCGTTGCGCATGCTATCGCGTACCAATCGCGTACCAATCATGCGCTTTCTGGCGAGGCACTTCGAGGGCCCTCCCAGGGCCCGCCGGGGCCGCCGAGAGCCGAGAGTTCCCAGCAACCATTGTCGACAATGGGCGAAAGCAACACCGCCGACAGGGCCGCCGAAAGAGCCGTCGAAAGGGCCGCCGAAAGAGCCGTCGAAAGGGACGCCGGAATTGCCGCAGGACTTGCCGCCGACATTGCAGCCGAAATCGCCGCCGAAATTGCCGCGCAAATCGACGCCGAAATTGCCGCCGACATTTCCGCTGACATCCCGGATTGCGCAGCCCCCAGAGAGGCCGAGCTTAATTCTGGCTGGCTCTATGCCTGTGTGCGCGGCGTCATCACGCTTAATAGAACAATGATTTCGCTCGGGGCAGGGCAATGCAAATTCCGGCAGCGATCTCGGCGGCTGAATTTCGGCAGCTATTTTGGCGGAGTTTGGAATTATTTCGGCGGCAATTTCGGCTGCAATTTCGGCACCAATTTCGGCGGCAATTTCGGTGGCAATTTCGATTGCGATTTCGGCTGCGATTTCGGCGGCGCTTTCCGGCCGCACCCCAGGCGGCCTTTTCAAGTACCATTTCGGCGGCGTTGCCTTTTGACAGCTGTCGACGAATGCTGCTGGGAGCTCGCAGCGCTCGGCCGTGGCATGGAGTCGACTTGCGGCGACGCAGGCCGACCTGCCTTCAGCGCAATGATGATTCCTCTCGCTTCGCGGGGTGCACGTCCGGAGCTCGTGCAGTCACGTCGTCGCGGGGCCTCTTGGGAGCTTCTTGGGGGCCTCCTGGAGGCCTCCTGGGACTTTCTTTTGGCCTCTTGGGGGTTTCTTTGGGGTTTTTCCCTTTTCCCTCCTTTTCACACACCCTCCCCATCATCCGTTCCAGTGCCGGCTCTAATCACGGGCGCCGCAGTGACCAACTTCCACCTGGCTGGCGCTGCGCCGCAGTTCGCCCAGAGGGGAGAAAATAACATTATACTCCAGTCGCTGCGTGGCCTTTGGGTGGCTTTTGGGGGCCTTTTTGGAGGGTTCTGGGGGACTTTTTGGAGGCTTCTTGGGGGCCTCTTGGGGCCTCTTGGGGGCGTCTTGAACCGTCTGGAGGCGCTTTTGCGCCATTTCGCCCCTTCGGAGGCCGTCTTGGGGGGCTTTCGCGGACGCCTGGGGGCAATCTTGGGGTCTCCTTGAGCTGTTTTGGGGGCCTCTTCGACCGTCATGGGGGCCTCTTTGGGCCGTCTTGGAGTCCTCTTGGGCTGTATTGGGGCCCTTTTGGGGACTTTTTTGGGGCAGCTCTGGGACGATATTGGAGAAAATATTTGTTTCGAGCGCGCGCCCCCCACGGATTAGTCAATCACAAGCTGACATGTCCTTTTTGCAGCCCTAGGACCCACGGGGGGAAACGCATCTGACCCGCCCACCCACCCCCGGACCACCCCAGGACCCCCCCCCAACAGGTGAGGGGTCAAAGGGGGGGTTGCCCTTCGATTCGATCACGTACGACATGGCGAGGTTTTTATCTCGCTGACTGGTTTAAGGTGGGCGCAAGGAAAGGAGACGACGCAGTAGACGACCGACGAAAAGACGACCCGACCAGACAAACCGTTTGCACACGCCGACAGGCTCGGCGGATTCTCGGTGGACTTCCCAGGAGCCAACGAAAACGTCAACAATTGCGCACTTTGCAGCTTTTTGGGGAGCCGTGAGTTTTCGCGCGCCCACCGCTTCCGCTTGACCTTCCAAGAGCCGACGAAAGTAACGACAGTTGCGCACTTTGCAGCCTCCCAAGGAGCCGGGAGGTCTCTCCAGCCCACCGCCTCCGCCGAATCGCCCACCACCGCTGGACCTTTCAGGGGCCCACGAAAGTGGCGACGGCTGCGCAGCTCGCAGCCCCCAAAAGGACGCACAAGATGCGGGAGGGCGCGCACATGAGGAGGCAACATGCAGGAGGAGGAGGGGGAGGAAGGAGGAAAGGTTGAAACCACAACGCTCTATTCAAAGCCCAGCACACATGAGGGTTGGGAATAGTTATGTTCTGGGCATTCGGGGACCTCCCGAATCCTCCAGAGATGTCCGGGGCCTTCTGATAATCGACGGATGATCGAGCAATTATCTTCTGTCTCTGGAAGGGGTTCGCTTGGAGGTCGTTCCCGGACTTCTGGCGTCGTGATTTGTTGTTTCACTGAGTCAGTTTGTCATCCCGGCCCCTTCCTGGAGGCATTTCTGTCATCCCTGATGTTTATGTGATGGATTCAGAACCCAGGACCAGCCCGACCGAGGCAGGACAGCAACCATTTCCCTCTCAATTTCTCGGTGCGTTCGAAAATCTGGGTTCCTGGGCCACCACCGGTGGGGCCCTTCGGATGGCCACCCGTCCGCGGCGCCATGGCGACCTCCGCGGTTCTTGCCGCTCCCGACGACGCGGGCGTCGTCGTGGTCTGAGCGCATCTGCCTCTGGACTCGTCCGCCCCCCTTCTGTTCCCCTCCCCCACCCTCCTCTCTCCTGTTGCCTGCCTCCCTCATTTTCTCCATGTCGTTTTCCGTTGTTGCTCGATTCCTCCACCATTCCTACTCGTCCGCTTTCCCCCCACATGCCGTGTTGTATCTGGCCCTGCACCAATCCCTCCTCATCCTCATCCCTCGCTCCCTCCTCTGCTCACTCGCCTAGTTACTCCCTCATCCTTGCATCCCTCCTCCCTTCCCTCCTCTCCTCCCCCCCCCTCCCTCCTCCCGTTTGCCGCTTCCACTCGAACGGTACCCGTTCTGCCCATTTCACCTTTTTTTGCTTGGGCCCGCCGGCGTTTTGGCCCAAGGCCTGATCAGTGCACCGTGCCCGCCTTACTCGCGCTTTACACCCGCCTCAATGCCGCTTTACATTTATGTTTCGAGTTGGTAGCGGAGTTTCGGCTCCAACACCATTGCCCCAATGGCGAATGATACAACCAGCAGTCTACCACGCTGGTGATTTGCCTTCGTCGCGGTCGTGCGTTTCTGCTTGTTCACTTTCGGGCAGGTGCCCCTCCACATCCAGGACAAGTGCGTGGGAACGCGCACAACCATCACCACCACAAATACGCGAACGAGACCTTCAAAAACCCAGACCACGCGCCAACTCTTTCGGAGATCTTTCCAGGGTTTACGCTGGAATGTCGGTGCAGCTCGCGGGCCCTACGCCTTCGTTGCGCCAGTGTCGGGAAATCATTGCGAATGTCGGACAGTTGTTCGATGCAGCGTTGACATATTCAGTTTCGGCCAGGGGCCCGGAGCTCTTAGTGACCACGTCTCCAGGGCCTTGGGAGGTACACGCAGAGAAGAGCGGGGGGCCGATGGAGGGTGCGGTGAAAATGCTTCAGCACTCCGGAGGACAGCGAAGCGGATCTGGGAGAGCCCCTCTCCGATATCTTGGAACATGGCCTCCCATCTTACCCGCGCGCTCCCTGCTGCCTAGCAGGAGTGGGCCTCGATGCGCAGTCCTCTTGACGATCGCGCAGCTGGCGGTTTTCAATCCGGTAACAACGCGACGCACGAGGAACATTCCCGCGATTGTGCCGCGGGATGTTCCGAGAACCGAGAGCACCGCAATTGCGCGACGGAAACATGCGCCCGATGCGCAAACGAGGAGGACGAATCCGGGGCAAGTATCCGCGGCGGTCCAGGACACCCTTTCCCGGGCAGCGCCGCCGGTGGACTCCCGGTCTCCAGCGTTTCCGCCATACGCGGAAAGAGCGTTTTTTCTTGTTGGAAGGCCGTCTGGGTGGGCATGGTTGCCATCGCCAGCTTCCTGTCCTGCGTGGGCGCAGGCGGCGGCAGCGGCAACATGTGCCACCTTCGCACCTGGGGGCCCGAGCAGCAGTCTCGCGCGCCCTTCCAGAGATGGGAGCGCGAGGTGATGATCTGGGCAGTGGCGAATTCAGAGCATAACGAGTTTTGCCACGTGGCCTCTCTCGGGGCGCCCCACTGGCACGGCGCGCGGGCACGCGGTCGCGCGGCCGCCAGCTGTCCTGACCCGTGGGGGACTCATCATTTGCAACCCAGCGCCACCGATGGCATCCCCGATTCACAGTTTGGCCGACGGGCGGGGCCAACTGGGAAAGGGGGGGCGGGGGGGTAGCATGTCGGCTGCATTGGCACTGATGCGTTTCGACGGACTCCAACACCTCATCCTCCTCTCGCTCCTGATAGTGTCTCCTTCCACTACCGCCACATTATGCTCCTGATATTCATCCTGCTTTATTTCCGCCTCCTCAACCTCTCCCGACTCCGTGGCCATCCTCCCCGCCCGCCACCACGGGGGACAACGATACGGGGCGTTTGCTCATGGGGAAAACATGCGCCTGTAATCAGCGACGCGCGATCGCGGGTCGAGGGCTCACAGGCACGACCCGCCCGTGAACGCAGCGCTCGCGATGGCAATGCCGTTCTTCCACCTGTCGCAGTGCCATTCTTGGTGCATGATGGGCGGCGGCACCTGGGGCAAGCGCGCTCCAGGCATGAACGCGCGAGTGAGGAAGAGGTCGTTGGAGTCGCTTCTCCTGGCCTTCTCGATGGCGTCGGCCACGACCGCCTGCTCGCGCATGTCGCGCTCGCTGGGGCACTCCTCGCGCGTTTCGACGCTCTCCGCAACCGGGCGCAGCGCGCTGGTCAATTCATGATCGACGACGATGGCAGCAGCAACCTTATTGCCGCGCGCCGTTGGCGCGTCGAACGTCTAGCTGGCAATGGCAACGCGGCCCACCCCGCGAACGCAGCGCAGCTCGCGCACATGGCGGGCCAGCGGCGACGCTTCGGGCGCGCGATGGAAGGGTCGCCAGGCAACCTGGCCTCAGCGGCCCACGCCTCGCCCGCGCAAGGCCAGTCCTGCGGCGCCGGCGGCGCTGCAGCGGGGCCGAGCTGGGACGGATTGGGCCCGGCCACGTCGGGGGCTGTGCCGGGTCCGCCGGCGACAGCGTCCGTCGGCAACGTTGGCCCGACCTCGCCAGCGCGGGGGGCGTGAAGGCGTCGACTCAGGCTTCGATGCCGACGTCATCGAAGATGCGCCGCGGCCGACGCAAAGCTACGCGACGCTTTCGCGGAACCGCGCGCCCGCGCATCACCAGGGCTCGCGAGCGCGCCATTGCGCGCCGGCGCAGCTTCGGCAATCGCGGGGCCGCGGCAAGAGGCACCCAGCCGCCCTGGCCGACTTGTCCGGAGACCGCCGACAGGAAGCGCTCGCGGGCATCGGGGAGGGCCGAGGCAAGGACTGGTCAAGACGCCCTTCCGCACGCAAGCCGTCTAGCTCATTCCCGCCCGCCCCCCCACCACGCAAGTGGCATCCGAGTCTCGGAATGGCCAGGGGTCGCCACTGGATGGGCAGCCACTGGGAAACTGCAACGTTATGCGGGCGCCAGGTGCACGACGCGCGCCGCGGGCTCCACGCGCGGTCGGCGTGCCATCTTTGTAGAAAGCGTAGCGCCCACCCGTCCGCGTTGCCCAGATGCTAACGCTGGAGGCGCCAGCATTGTTTTGGGCCTGCGCGCAGCAAGCACCATCGCGCGGGCACCGCCGCCGCCCTTGTAAAAACCGTAGAGAGTGATCGCGGGTGGCCGGCGCAACGCCCACGACGTTGTCGCAGCGTGCACGTTGCGTTGTTTCTTGACGCGGATAGTGGTCCTGCGCAGAGCGGCTTCACTACGGGCGCCCCGCCACCCCCGTAAAAAAAAAAGGCGGGGCGCCAGCGCGCTGTCCAGATGTTGCCGCGACTCGCGCTGCCCAGAGGGTAGGGCGATCTAGTTTATAGATCGCGATCTACTAAATTGATCGCGATCTACACTGTAGATCGCGATCTATGGTGTGTGGTGTTGTCATACAAACATAGCACATTAGCATTTAACGACGCTATGTCACGTACATAATAATAATAATAATAAACACGTATACCCCTTCCTCTTTCTACAGCCTCATCGTGACATGCGCATCATCGTCACCATCATCTTTCGCATGATTCGTGTTGCCCTTGTTGTTTTGACCTCGCGCCTCGCTCGCAGGGGCGAGGCAGGCCGCGCAGGAGCGCGGGGGGTGCAACGACGCCGAAGCGCAGGCCCAGCGAGACCATCGACGAGAAGATATCTAACATATTGAGACAGAATGTGCAGAGCCCCGACGATATGCAGTACACAGAAGATCTCGGGGACTGCCGTTTTTCATGTTGTTTCGCGCTTGAAGGAAGAGCAATGGTAGGGCGGGATGCGGAGGATTAGGAAGAAAGATCTTGGGGGGCGGCAGGGCGGGATGTGCGGAATTGGGAGGAAGGCTTGAAATCAAACGATTGTTCTCCAGGCAGCTATGGATCTGGACACTGTGACACAATGGGCTGATTTGATCAACGACATTCGCAGAACCATCGCCCCCGCAGAGAACATGCCTCGGAAACAACCTAGCACGCTATCTCGAGGAGTTTGCAAAGTCCAAAGAACAGAAATGGAAGCTCGACTCTCAGGTGAAGTCGTGGGCGATGCAACATTCTAAAATGATCAATGACGCTTGCGCGTTATATCAGCCGTTTGTCAGATTGCTGCATTGGTTTCGGAATTGCAACGACACGAGAGAAAATGCCGTCGATCGCCCCCCGCTGCCGCCGATATGCCTATGTCGGCGCAGGCGGATCCGATCGATGCTGAGGCACGTCGCACTGGCTTTCATCAAATGCAGGATTCGAGGGAAGGAATGAAGCCACGTTCGATGCCCCGTTTCCCAACTTATGTTGGGGAACGGGGCATCGAACGCGGTGAAGGTCATCGTGCAACCGTTGACGCGCGATGATGTTAATCGCATTGGGCACCCCTGGTGAATTCTTCCAGAGTCTCTCTAATGCCTTCCCCGAAGGAGCCAGCAGAAGACCCCAGCGTGGTTGCAGACCTTTCGGCACCTGGACCTCGAGCTTCACGACAAGGATGATGGAGGGATGGGCTCGGTCTGCTTCATAAATCTGTTTCGAAAGCGGTTTAGGGATTGCCTTTTGCATTCTGCATGTTTCCTTCGTGATTCCTGCGTTTATTATGAGTTTATTCTGAGTTTATTCGGAGTTTATTCGGAGTTTATTCGGACGACCCTGTAATGATCTCCCACGTGGGTGCGGGTGGCAGGAGTGACGATATAATATGGATGATGGGCGATAGGGAAGGAACGCATGGGAGGGATGAGTCGTGCGAGACTGGCGCCATTCTCGCCACGTGGAGGTGGTGGGGGAGGGGTCGCGATCTCGCAACGTCACGGTTCGAGGGGCCGACTTGGGCTCAGGATCGATAGGTTCGGACTGAGGAGAGGAGGGCATGTCACGTCTCCAAGGCCGCAGAGCCGATTTGGGTCTGATTTTTTGGGTGTTCGAAGATTAAAGAAGAAAAACGGAAGAGGTTTGATGTGGCGGGTTCCTGGGTGTGACCGCGGGTGGCGGAGATTCCAGTTGGAGTGTGGTTCGCCGCGCCCAACGAAAATGCGCTCGCCTTCGGCGCGCGCAGGCCGCCGTGCCTGGCGACAGGTGCCGACCGATTGCATAAGTAGTGCTTCGGAGAAAAGCTCCCCCACTTTTGACGGTCTTGTCCGTTACTTCGCCCCCTGCTTTGCGCAGTTTTCTGCCTGCCCTCAGCGCGAGCGATCCGTGGGCCATCTGCGTATGTGGCGGCTCTGTTTGTCAGCTACCGAAAAGGTTCGCTCTGCCTGGTCGCCCGATTACGCTGGCCGTCGCAGGTTCCCCAAACAGTGCTTGCATTTCGGGGATCTCCGTTCGCTCTCTGCAGATTCTTGATAGGTCCACAGAGGTTTCGCCACGTTTGCCGCCCGTGCCTCCTGATTGCCGCCTCGTTGCAACCTCCTGCGCTGGGCGGGTTCGCCGAAGTTTCGTCACGCTGCCGCCCGCGCCGCTTCGTTGCCGCCTCATTGCCGCCTCGTTGCCGCCTCGCGCGCTGGGTGGATCCGTCGAGGCTTCGCCACGTCGCCGCCCGGGCCGCCTCGTTGCCGCATCCTTGCCGCCTTGCGCGCTGGGTGGGTCCGTAGGCGATTCTCCATTTTGCGGCCCGTGCCGCTTGGTTGCCGCCTCGTCGCTGCCTCGTTGCCGCCTAGTGCGCTGGGTGGGTCCGCCGAGGTTTCGCCGCGCTGCCGCCCCTGCCGCCTCGCTGCCGTTTCGTTGCCGCTTTAGTGCTCGGTTTACAAAAGGGGCGCGACAAAATGCATCGAGGTGTTTATGCCCACATACATATCGGCCAGTGCTTGCAGTTAGAAGCTGCCCCCTGGGCCCTTGAGTTTGGCACTTCGCTTGTGTTGCATTGCATGTGCCAGGTAGGTCATACCGCGCACCCTGGACCACAAAACCCCCACCGCGTAGCCTGTACCACATAGCTTGCATCACATAGCTTACGGCACATAGTTTCCCCACGGAAGCTGCGCTACATAGCGCACACCACGTAGCTTACACTACATGGCTACACATCCGCACTGCGATCACTCACTGTTTGGGGCCAGCGTTTGCTAATATGCCCAGGGCACGCAATCAACTTTGTGTTGCACGAGCAAGGCTTTATTTGGTATCTGGTGCAATTTTGGCTCAAGCCCCTCAACTCGGTTCGGGTCGCTTTCGGCCATGCCGAGCGTAGTGGATGTGACCCGCGCATTCAGCAAGCCTGGCGTGTGCGTTGCGTCATGCATGGTTGGGACGCTGCATAGGGTCGCTGCTATCATAACATTGGTGCTGAAGCGGCGATTTGGCGCATTTGTTCGGGAGCGAGAGCACGATCCACTGCTGTTTCAGTACAGCTGTGACAGCACTCCCGTGACAGTCCGGCAGAGGGCGCAGACGTCAACCGCTCTCTGGAGAGTAGTGCGGAGCAGGAAGGATTCGAGGCACATGTTGGCAGAACGAGCCTTCATTTGCGATGTGAAGGGTGGCTGCGCAGTTTTATTTGGCCCGCCGCGGGATCTTGCGAAGACGTCGGCTGCGTGCCACTTCGCCGCGTTTCGTATGTTGACGTCGTACCCGCGGGAGCTAGGTCATCGCGGGCCTCTTGTTTGCCATCATGTATGGGACAGGGCCATCCAGTCCGCTTGCGAGAGGTATCATCACAAGTATTCGTTGTTTCTAGAAGATTTGGCGGCCCAAGACATGCCTCCTGGCGAGGTCCACCGGCTGTGGTGCACGAGTTTCTTCACGGCTGTCGGTTGCTCGTTGCACGACGTGCACAATGGCTTCAAGCATAGTATCATCCAATTCGTACAGGATCCTGCTGTCATGCGCTCCACTTGGATAGCCTTGGAGTCGGCGAGGTCGTCGCTTCACTTGTTTTCGCTGTTCCTAGGGGACTGGATGGCCCAGCGCATCAGCTTCGAGCCGTGGGACTTCCCGCCCGCCCGCCAATTGTGGGAAATTTTAGGTTTCAAGCCGCACTGGGTGGATCTGTTCGTGACGTTGCAGTTGCGTTTCAGCGGCGGCAGTTTGCTCGTGTCACCGGAGTTTGAGAATTCTCCCGACCTTCCTGGTCTTATCACCGTGGCCATGATGAAGGCGTGGAGCTTTAAGACATGGACCGACTCGAGGTGGGTTTCCATTGGGAGGAGCTCGAGGACGCTGCTTGCAGCGTGCGTGCTGGGCCTTCCCGACCTGGCCAATTTCATCGTGAACAGCGGCCGTGCTGGCCGATATCATATCGGCGGCTTCATTGACCATGTCAACGTGAAGGTGATGCACCTTATCGCTATAGTGTCTACTTCTTCATTCTGCATGGACTCCGTGCTGTATCACATCATGTCGGACGACCGGGTGCCCTTGCACTTGGACGCCATCGACGGGATCATTTCCCGCGAATTGCGTCGTACGGCCACTATCGCTGAGGAGACTTGGCGTGTCATTGCTGAGGCTATAGGCTTCGGGTCTCTTGAATGTCAGGGCGCGCAGTTCGGCGCCCCTCCTTGCCCCCCCCCCCCCCAGGTTGGTCATTGCATGGGCGTCGGTTCGAAACCACATGGGCGCACCTTTGATTCGAAACCACATGGACACACATGTCGATATCCAGCCCACCTGCACCCCAGGCGGGCTCGACATAATCGCGCGCGGATCAAACGTTGGAGGAGGTGCCGGGGGGGGGCGGGGGGAGAAGAGGAAGAGGAGGGAAGGGGGGAGGAACGCTCGCGACGACCGTCGCGCTGAACCACTCGCCCCCAGCGCGGATTCGACCGAGTTGCATTGAGATGCATTGGTGGAGACAGCAGGGATGGCATGGATTGGAGGGGCGGGGGGGGAAGAGAGGAGGGGTGCCCCCGACCACCGTCGCGCCGCGCCGCTCGCCCCCCAGGCGGGTTCGATCGTTGGGTACTGGGGCAGCGCCAGAGGAAGGGAGAGGTGGAGGAAGGGGGAGGGAGAGGGGGGAGGGATGGGGGAACGCCCTGCCACGACCGTCGCGCTGAGCCATTTGCCTTCCCAGGCAGGCCCCATCGAATTGCACTGGCATTGAAAACAAGGGGCGGGAGGGGCTGGAGGGAAGGGAGGGGGCGGCCGGGGAGGGAAAGAGGAGCGCTCTCGACCATCGTCGCGATGAATCACGGACCTTCCAGTCGTCACGAAAATGGGGTTTCGGATCCAACGCCTGAGTAGAGAGAGAAGTGGGGAGGGGGAGATGACGGGAGGGGGAGCGCTTGCGACCAAGAGTCCAACGCAGGTTCCGTGTCAAAGGGCCCCTGTCGCACGAAACCCTTGCAAGTCCGTGTAGTAGTGCGGTGGCGCTTCGCACAAACAGCCGCGCGTGTGTCAATATTTTGTCATAGTTGTCCACTTCTTTCGACCCGCATGGATCCTGCATCGGTTCGCACTTCTCAGGGTCATCCCGTCTTGGCGGGCTCCATTCTGCTCAGTCAGGACCCCTGGAATATGCATAGTTGCTTGTTTTCTTTCTTTGCGATGGCTTCGGGGGTTCTCCCAAGGATTCAATGTGCCCCCCCGCAAGGATCACGATCCACATCGTGCAACTACTTTGTTTCGCTCTGCTTGTTCGCCGGGGCCACCCTGAGGGCCCCGGCGATACCCCCAGAGATCGCAGGGGGCACCGACGCAACCCCCAAAACGGTTACGCGAGCCTTCGGGGGCTTTCTGGACGGACCCCCAAGGAATAGCGAAACAATCATCGCGTGCACTCATGGAATTGCATCACACCCTTGGTGCCGCTGCTACATTTGAGTGAAGATTGGGGGCACTTTCGGGCGCTCCTTGGCCGTCGTGGGGGTTTCGACGGGTCTCTGGAGGGTTACCCGAGGGTTCCGAAGCAAAAGCATCAGCGCGCCGTCTCCTCTCCCGAAGGGCGGCAGAAGGGGCCCAAGAGATTTATTTTTGCGGTTCCGCGAACATGCCACCTTGCTTGGTCAGACGGATTCCACGCCCTGGCCAGTCGCATAATCGCAAAAAAGGCGCCTCAGGGCCCCAAGAGGCCGCCTTGTGAGGATCAGGAGAGCATGTAGAATGGGGCACCCCAAAGGGCTCAAGTCGGTTCAAAAAGGCCCCCAAATGGCCCCAAGAGGATTCCGAGCAGCACCCCAAAGCAACGAAACTGCGTGTTCGCATTGAGCCGTTCTTGTTCGGCTCCCTGCCGAAGCCCTGCTGGGAGCGGTCTTTGCAGTTTCGGCGAAGATTTCCACGGCCCCTGGGAGGCCGCGAGAGGGCTCCGAGAGGTCCTTCGAGCCACATGTAGTAAATGCGTGAACCGCTGGTCCACCCGAGCAGGTGTGGCGATAGTTCACGCTGCGGGTGTGGGGCATTCATTGTATTAGTTACAAGGGTGCTTTCGAGTCGTGGGCCCTGGGGGGTCGTAGTTTTGTTAGCGTTTCGAGTTGCAGCGCTGTTGCGCCGATGACATCAATATCAACCCTCAGGGCAGAACGGCCGTCAGTTGCGGGATCAGTCCATTGCTGCATCGCTGGCTTCTTCTACTTACTTGGAGGCGCGTCTGAGACGCGCCAGGCAACTTCCCTGGGGCCTGGTGCGGGGCGACCACCCGCAAAATCTCCATGATTTGAAGCACGGGCCCCGCCCGACGGAGGTTAATGCGCTGAAGATGTGGTCCGGCATGCACGCGGGCATTCACGATTCCGTGTATGTGGACGTCTTGAAACTGATGGGCAAGGCGTCGTGGAGCGCGAATGGCACTGAGCAGCACCATGCGTGTACTTCAGGCATGCTTCGGTTGCACAAGCAGTATGCGTCTTCGACTTTGCGAGCCAGGAGCTCGTGCGTTGCGGCGCGCTCCCTCCTGGCGCCGAGCCCCGACGAGGCGATGCTTGCCCGGCTTCGGCAACAGCGCGAACGATTGAGCGCCGCGCGCCCACAGAAACGGACAGGCCGGCAGCAATTTGTCAAAGAGCTCAACGCAGAGGCTGCCATATTGAGGGAGAGGGGTCAGGATGTTCCAAGTGACGTGGCGCAGCGGATAATGCGGAAGCACGTTGCTATGTGGAAAGCCTTGCCGGCCGAGCGCCGGAACCAGCTTGAATCCAGGGCCATGCACGAGGTGGTGGAAAAAACACAATTTCCTCGCGGAGGAGAAAGAGAAGCTCGTATCCCGCATTGCTGAATTACGGGGTAAAGTGACCAAGCAGACATCCTTTGATTCGCCATTGGTTATGCGCGGTTGCAAGTTCACCAGCGCAGCTGTGGCCGAGCTTCAGACTGCCTTCGATTCCAGCGCGTTGTCCAATAGGGAGCTGGATGAGATTCGCGCTGGGTGGGAGGTGCCCGTGCCGCAGCCGCACGCAGAGAAGATAAAAGGCCTTGGAGGGAATTGAACTGCCAGCTGCAGTTCCCGACCCACCCCGTCCACCGTGGGTGCGCCTATTGTGTATGAACCGCGATGTTTTTCCCAGGAGCGCCATACGCGTGCTGGATGGGGGCGGGGTGCATAGGTATTTCAAGTACACGTACGGCTGTCAGCAACCCCATGTGGTTGGCTTCGTTGAGCTTTCTCCCGTGCCCGCACCTCCTATCACCGATGCCGCGCACGTTGAGGGGGATCATACCGATACATGGGCGCACCTGTTTCGTCTGACGGGCTCTCATACGTTCACCGACAAGTGGCCCTTCGACCCGGACGCTCCGATCGAAGTTGCCTTGGACGTTACCCGCATCGGTAATGGCATGATGGGGTCTGATTCTTCCTGGGAGCCGCACGCCAGCTTCGCCCAGTTCTTGCCGCCTTGCTCCGACGCTGGCGCAGCCGAGGATAAACGCGCCACCGAGGGAGAGCAAGGCGAGGTTGATCAGCAGTGGCTTGAATGTCCTTGGTTGCTCGATTTCCTCGCCACTGGCGCGGGCGGGCGCAGCGGGTCTTCTGCTGGCGGGCGGCGTCCCGCTGGCGAGCCCGGCGAGGAGCTTCGCGACGTCGACGTGGATATGTTGTTGACCGCGCTCCAGTCCGCGCGTGAGGAGTGGAAGGAGCAAGGGATTCATTCATACACGCACTTCAAATGGCGGCTGCTTGGGGGGCGGTGGACAGGTGAACACAAAGGCGTTGCTTACGACGCCTTCGAGGCGAGCGCCCGCGGGCAAAGAGTGAAAGACTGGTGCCTGCGGTGGGACTTGCCGCGGGAGGGTAACTTCTTCGTCAGCCGGTATACAACGGACGGGGCCTTCACGCTGGCTAGCGCCTGGTGCCGCAGACTGCAGTGGTTCTTCGACAAGGCGGACGTGGAAGGCGAGCTCGCGGTGGATTTCTCGCCCGCTGCGCTGGAGACTTACCGGGGGCCGCCTGACGTGGCCGATCTGCACAGGACGGGCGACGTCCACGTCCGCAGTCGCATCGACGCGCTCAGGCGCATCGTGCCCCGTAGGGTATAAGACTCGATACTCTGCAGTCAGGTGTCCCGGTTGCGTCCTCGCAGAGCGCTCCGAAAGGCTGCCCCGCGGCGCCCGATTTCGCGTCCGATTTGTATTTGTTTTTTTTGGGGCGGTTCTGTCTGGAACATCCACGCAAAATCAAGCGGACACCAAATCGGAAAACAAATCCGGCTTCCGGGGGGGGCAGCTTCGGCGACGCAGCCGGAACATGAAACGGACCCCAAATCAGAAGCGGCCCTGGGGGCCACCCACGAACGCCAAAAGTGAAACGGACATGAAATCGGACGCAAATCGGACGCAAATCGGACGTAAATCGGACGCAAATCAGACGACGCATCGGACGGTGCATATGTGTTCGTCCACAGCCCCCTCCATTGCTCTCCTGCGGGTGCCCTGCGGGAGGCACGTGGCGTCGCAACTAGCAGAAGATGCGTTCGGAGATGCATTGCTTGCCGTGCGTCACGGCAAGGCACCTCCGGTGCAGCCCGCGCAGAGCAAATCAAAGCAGAAAATCAGATGCGCGTTTTGTTGCGCCGATTCGGTCCGCAGGCGATGGCGACCTCTGTCGCGTCTGTGGTTTTCCTCTCCCTGCCCTCTTCCCTGTCGCCTCTACCTCTTTCGCTCCTCCTCCCTGCTCTCTTCTGCCTTGCTCTCCCCCGCGACCTTCTCCTGGGCCCCATCGCCCATGTAATCGCCGAGGCTATTTGGGTTGGAACTGACGGCTGCCCAGCTTCGCCGCAGGCTTCGTCGCTCTCGCAGCGCCCCGGCCCGGCGCGCCCATGGCTCCGAAGGCGAAGCAGTCGGCGCTGAAGAAGGGGAAGAAGGCCACGTCCGCCAAGGCTTTCCACGAGGCTTGCGCCGCGTTCGGCCTGGAGGCGCCAGGGAGCAAGCCGCCGCCGCAGAGCCTGCTCGAGGAGAACGAGGCCGAGGCCCGGGGCAACGGGTCACCCAGCGCCGAGGGCAATCGGTCCAAGAAGTTGTCCGAGGCAGCGAAGACCCAGAAGGTGATCAAGGCGATCGCCGGCATCCACCAACGCCCGAGCACTGCAGACCTATGTTTCTGCAGCCCGCGCCTCTCCCTCCCTCCTTCCTCCCTGCCTTCGCTGCCTTGCTCTCAGGCGTCCTCTTCCCGACTCCCCCACTTTCCTCGTGCCCCCCCCTTCTCCGACTCCCTCTCTGTCGCGCCCCTCCCGCCCGCTCTCTTTCCTTCCCTGGCGCCCGCCGTGTCTGTCTCTCCCCACTTGCGCGTTTGGGCGTTGGTGGAATGCCCGCGACGCCTAACCTTCAGGCGAACTTCAGGGGTTGGGCCGCCGATCTCCTGTACGAGAAGAAAGTCGGGGGGCCCACCCTGCAGGGCCAGGTCTCCAGGGATCGCGAGGCGGGCAAGCCCATGGGAAAGAGGTACTATGATGAGTTGCGCGACATGTATGCGTCCGAGGAGTCGCCCCAGAAAAAGATCAAGGTGGCGAAGGCTGACGATGCCTGACGCCAGAGGTGGAGACTGCTTTGCTCGCCTTCCTCGGGAAGGAGAGGGACTATGGCCCCCTTGTGGTGTTATTCGCGAATGGCCCTGTTGCGTCGAACCAGAAGACACTCGCCGTGCTGGTGAAGGCGATGGCGAAGGTCCCGCCGCTTGCCCCGGCCAAGAACACGAGTCTCTGGATCGACTTCATGAGCTACCTCGTGAAGCACAACCTGCACGCGACGTACGCGAGCGAGGTGATGTTGATGAAAGATACTTTCGACGTGGTGCTGTTGAAGACCTTCGGGCACTTCCAGGTTCGAGCACCCGTTCGTGGGCCAACCAATCGGCACTTGCCCCCCGCCCCTTGCGCGGGGGCGGGTGCCGTTGGTTAAGCTCGCGCGCGGGTGCTCGCAGGACAGCGGGTTGTCCGCGCACCTGTGGTGGGAGGGCCACAATCACATCGGCCGTTTGCTGATCCCGAAGGAAGCCATGGATGCGCGTTGCGCGGTGCCCGCTGGCGGTTCGTGGACGACGGTGGAGGATAGCCTCTTCAAGATTGTCCACTCCTGCGCCACGGGATCCAAGATCTTCGGGTTCGCCTTGAACAAGATCACGCGGTGCAGGGTCAAGACTTTAGTTGACGCGGCTTTGGCGGAGCTGTTCAAGAAAGACATCACGCTCGAAACTCTCGCGGAGAACCGCGCGAAGTTCCAGGCGGACCTTGTGGCCGGCAGCGTTGAGGCGAACGAGGTCGCGGAGATTACAGGGGGATTCAGTTGCAGCTCACAGTGCGCAGCGCCATGGAGGAGTGCATGACCTGCTTGGCTTGCCGCCTCCAAGGCCTCGGGGTCGACCTGAAGATCCTGCCCGCCATCGCGAGCGAGGAGCACAACGTGAAGGAGGGCCGGGCGGCCCCGACTATCAAGCTCGCTGCCGACGCCGTCGCCGAGAACCTCAGGGCCCGCAACACCGGCATCGGGTTGATCAAGGGCTTGGAGGACCAGTCGGGGCCAGAGGTGCTCGCGCTCTTGAAGAGCAAGTGGTCCATTCTGTGCGGCCTGGACAAGAAGTTCTGCGTGGTGATCGCGTTGGTCGAGGGGCACGTGGGCGAGGCTGGGGAGAAGAAGGTGAAGGACAAGATCTTGGGGGGCTTGGCTTCTGAGAGTCGCCACGTCACGGCTGAAGACGCTTGGAAAGCTTTGAACTCGCTGGCCGAGTCCAAGCTGTTGTCCTTCGCTGGCCCTGCCGTGGGGCGCATGTTCCAGGACGTCAGGGACTGGGTGGACGCCATCCGCATGAACAGGCCGCCCCAGTTTTCGGGCGAGAGCTCTGAGTTCACTGGCAAAGTTAAAGAGCAATTGGCGCACTTCCTGACCTGGGCCCCCGTGGCAGGGGGGGGCGATGCCAAGGCCGCGTCGGGCCCCCAGGCGGCCAAGGCGCACTTCAACGCCATCAAGGACATGGTGGCCAAGAAGGATCCGAAGCTGACCATGAAGACGCTCGCTCCGGTGCAGGTGTTCGGCTGGCTCCTCTCGGACGCGGAGAACAAGGAGGTCAAGGCGTGGACGGAGACGCTGCTGGCCAAGGGGTCAGTGGAGACGGGCGGCAAGGGGAAGGGCAAGGGGGCCGGCACTCGGAGGCGCGCGGATGCGACTGCAGTGAAGAAGCTGGAGGCGCTGCTTCGGGGTAGCTAAGTTGTGGAGCAGTCGCTCCACGGCGCGCGCTGCCGGCAGCGCGGATTGCCCGCGCACGAGCGCGGGTAGTGAGCTCGTTTTCTGTGCCCGCGGCGTGGGGGAACATGCCGCTGAGAGGCGTGCCGAAACAGTCAGGCTCCCAATCTATTGTCCTTTTCCCCCCCCTCCTCCCCCCCCCTCCCCCCTCCGGGCCTTCCGCCGCTCAGGAGCGTGGGGGGGCGTGGGGGGGCAGGGGGGAGTGGGGGGCCGTAGGGGGGCAGGGGGCGTAGGAGAGCGTAGGGGGGCACGTGAACTGAGAGGGGCGTGGGGGAGCGTTCGGGAGCGTAGGGGGCGTAGGGGGGCGTAGGGGGGCGTTGGGGAGCGGGGGGGCGTAGGGGAGCGTAGGGGACCGTCGAGGAGCGCATGGGAGCAGGAGCAGGGGCGTAGGGGAGTGCACGGGAGGCGCGGGGGCGCGCGCGGGGGGCGCAGGGTGGCCGGGGGACGCAAGGGGAGCGCGTGGGGGCGAAGTGGAGCGCAGGGCGGCGCAGGGGTGGCGTCGGGGAGCGTTGGGGAGCGTAGGGAATCGTTTGGGGGGCACGGGGCAGCGCAGGGGAGCGCGCAGTTCTGGCGGGCGCAGCTCTGAATGAGAACCTCGGGGGCCCAGTCGATCAGAGAGCGGAGATCAATATGCACGCCGATGCACTTGGTGCAGCCATGCGCGCGCATGCCGCCAATTCAAAGTGTGTTTTTGGATCCAGCGGTAATTCCAGTGATGTTTTTCGGTGCCCCGGTAATTCCAGGGGTGCTTCTGGGTCCCCCGGTAATTCCAGTGGTGCTTTTGGGTCCTCCCGTATTTCCAGCGGTGCTTTTCGGTCCTCTGGCAATTGCAGCGGTGCTTTTCGCGGCGCCCGTTCGGGGCGTGAGGGCCGCGATCCCACCCCAGAGAATAGCGTTTTCTGTTCCGTGGCGTGTCCTCGTGAGCCTCCTGAGTTGCTTTCTGACTGCCGTCGCCGTTGACTCTAATGGGGGTTGTATACATTAGGCCCCCCCGCGCTTGCAGGAACATGTTGGGGCAAAATCCTTGGTGGATTTACCGATTGCCCAGTGGGAACATTAAACATTAAGTTGGAAGTGGTGCGATTTATTTTCTCCGGGGATGCCAAAAGGCTGACCCAGCCAGACTTCCAGGGAGGGGAAAAGTAAGGAATTCCCCCCCCCCCGACGCGGGTGCTCGGCACAGTGGGGCGTTTGGTCTCCAGGGTTCGGGGGGGGTGGGGCCTCGAGTGCCCGGGGGTATTTGGCTTCAAAATGTGTCTGGGGAGAGGGGGTCAAAAGTTCCGATGTCTTGCGCCCGCGTCTTTGGAGACTCCTTGGGTTACTTGCCGCCGCGCTGTCACGTCGTCCGCCGACGCGGAAGAAAACTGGAACGGTTATGAGTGGCTTGGCGCAGGCGGATGCCATGTGCGGTTCGAGCGTGGCCGCCCGCCGAACGCACTGGCACATTGCCCGCAGATGCCGTTCGGACTGGTACCGCAGGTCTCTGAGTGTTTTTCTTGTGAGGTTTCAAGAATCCTTCCCTGGACTGGTTTTACAAAGGGGTCCTGGGGTGGCCGCTTCCTCCTCTAGCTCATCCGATTTTCTCCGATTTAAGATGCCGAAAGCGCCCTTCTTCAATCAGATTTAAGGTGCCGAAAGCGCTCTTCCTCAATCTGATGCGAGATGCCGCCTTGCTCAATATTTGCTGGAACTTGCGTCGGGTCTGGTTTCGGCCACGTGGCCGGAGCAATCACGCAGAGAAGCGGCGCGGAGGGCCGAGGGGCAGTCAGGGGGAGGAGGACGAGGCAAAAGAGAAGAGGAGTAGTAGCATGATGAGAAGGAGGAGGAGGCGAAGGAGGGAGGAGGCGGAGGATAGAGGAAGGAGGGGGGGAGGAGGAGGACGAGGGAGTGCATCAGGGCGGCGATGATTATCATTACGGTCAGTGCCGCGTTTATTGTTTTGTTGGGCCGGGAAAGAAGGGGAGGAGGGGGGGGCGTGTGGCGGGTGCGAGACGTGGATGCAGGAGAGTAGTGAGTGTTGTGTCGCCCTTCGGGATGGAGGCTCGACATGTCGCCCCTTTTACCTGGGCGCCCCCTCCTGGACAATAACTGTCGCAGATAACCCTTGGGCGAAAAACGGCGTGCCCGAGCGGATCCAGATGGCCAGGCAGACTTCAAAATCAACGCCTGGAGTGAGGAGGGGGCAGGAGCGGGAGGAGGCCGGAGGAGTCGGAAGAAAGGGGCGGGAGGTGATGGCGCATGATCTGGTTGATTTCGGCTCGTCTTTGTTTGAGGGCACGTGCAATGCGTTCCCTTGTGACTCCGACGGCGCATGTGATTGCTGGACTTGCAGCGGCGACCAGGACGTAACACCATGCTCACGCAGGCCCGCCATGAACCTCGACCTTTAATTGATGGTCCAGGTTAACATGTCGGCCAGCGTGGGCTTCAACAAGTATGTTAAGTCGCTATGGATATGTGCGATGTGTGGTGTAAACGATGTGGTGCAAGCTATGTGGTGTAATCAACGGGTGGCAAGTTTTGTGGTGTTGCTACGTGGTGCAACCTACGTGTTGCAAGCTATGTGGAACGAGCTATGTCGTGCAAGCTTTGTAGCGCAACCTGCGTGGTGCAAACTATGTGGTGCAAGCCAAGTGACATTGCTCATAACCCAAGCACTACTTTCGAAGGCAAGCACAGGCCGACGGGGTGGGCGCAAACACCTCGATGCCTTTTTTTATGCCCCCTTGGAACATCGAAACATCAGGCGGCAACCAGGCGGCAATGGGGCGGCACGGGCGGCAGCCCGGGGAGTTCTCGCTGGGCCCACCCCGCGCACGGGGCAACAACGAGGCGGCAATCAGGCGGCGGCCAGGCGGCGCGGGCGGCAACGCGGCGAAACCTCGGCGGACCCACCTTGCGCACGAGGCGGCAACCAGGCGGCAACCAAGTGGCACGGGCGGCACGGGTGGCGAAACGTCGGCGGAGTCTCCCGAAATTTCTGACAGCGTAGTAAGAACCACTAAGTGCAAACGTTGATAGGGGAACACCGTTTGCCCGGTGGCCCGATGCGTCGACTTGGAGTGGCCCGCGCGTTGAGACAATCTTACAACACATCGTTCTCTCTGAATGCCCATGGCGCCCATGCTGAAAGCCCCGCGCGTTCAAAGCCAGGTTTGAAAATCAGTGCTCGGGAGGCCCACGGCGCATTACTTAATAAGGCCAGCGCGTTAAACTGAAGGTTTTTTGCGGGCAGGACTTTCGGCCGCATCCCGATGGCATCATTGTGTCATCGCGGCTTCAGCTACACGCGCCCGCTCATGGAAGGTAGCCGCGCCACTGGAAGCGTAGAGCGCAGGCACCATGATTGAGCATGGGCATGCGCAACAAGAACTTAAAATGCGCAGTGTTGGCCCAAGCCGCCCTCGATCCTGTGGGGTCGGGCTGGCAGTGCTCCTCACTTCGTTTGGCACGCGCAATTTGCGTTTGCCGCTGACAACGAACATTTTCGCACGCACGCAACCCCAATGTAAAAAAAAACAGATGCGGGCTTCTGCGGGGCATTTTTAGGCGAGGGCATGAAGAGTAGAGGGTGGGGGGAGGAAGGTGAGGAGTGCATCGTGTAGCCAGCGCCAGGATGGCATCTATAAGTACGAGTTCAACAGAACCATGATGGTCGGGGGGGCGGGGTGCGCTTCTAGATGCATGAATGGTGATCGAGGGGGAGCGAGGCGTGCTAGGAAGCGGAGGATTGTAGCGATGACGTGAACGGAGGTGTGGTATCATGCGATTTCCACATCCCGACTTCTTCGTACCTCCTTGCCGTTGCCCTCGTTTAGAGGCCGCATCTGCTCTGGGGCCGTGTCCCCCACCTCGCTCCTCTTGAAATGCTCTCTCGTGCGCTGTATTCGTTTTTGTGTGAATTCATGATGGTGGGCAGGCGGTCGCGAGATGCAATGTCAGGAAGAAAGGGCCACCTGATTATTCGAAGACGCCAGCAGGACGACCAGGAGCAGCAGATCACGAGGAGCTCGAGGCAGTATGGGAGGATGGTCACACATGGAAGATCGCTGGGCTCACGCACGCTGTTTGGAAGGCGATGCTGCAGGAGAAAAAGTCAAAGGAGGCCCTCTGGAGCGGATGCGACGAGAACGACAGCCGCTGGGTTGTAGAGACGTTCCACCGCACGATCAAAGATGAGAGGGTTAAGCATCTGGCAGTGTTCGAGCATCCAAAATAAGGTTCGAAAGCAATGCGGCTGCAGTTGGTCTGCAAGAAAGGGCGCGGAGAGGAGGCAGACAAGTTCATCGTCAAATGCGCCAAAGCCTTTGCAAGCCACACTAAGACGAAGGACGCCATAGAAGTCGACAAGCAGGAGTTCATACGAGCACACTCTGGAGCAGTGCTTAAAAGGCCAGCATCAGCCAACGCGAAGACGGTGGCGGCACCGATGAAGCGAAAGAAAACAGGCCCGAAGGATGCGCAGCAGGATGACGAGGCTGAGGACGCTGAGCAGGAGGCAGGCGATGGCAGCGAGGAGGATGGAAAAGAGCGCGAGGATGAGGCAGAGGAGGAGGAGGAGGAGGAGGAGGAAGAGAAGATCCAGGATGAGTGCGAGCACGGACCAGATGTGAATAGCAAGGCGCCTAAGAAGAGTTCAAAAGCCAGCGCAGGAGCAAAGGCAAAAAAGAAAGCTAAATGTGCAGCCGTCGTTCAGGAGAGCAAAGAAGAAAGCGAGAACGAGCATGACCAAAAGAGGAAGGAGAAGAAAAAGACGAGGAAGACGGAGCCACACCAAGCAACAACTGACAAAAAAACAATATTGAAGAAGAAGCTCTTGAAGGCCGCGAACAGGAAGAAGCATGAGAAGGAGAAGGCCGATGAGGAGAACGCAGGCGCTGAAGGGCCGGCAGAGGTTGAGCATTCTGAAGCAGATGGGGATGGATCAAAACGAAGGACGAAGAGAAAGCAGAGGCAGAGGAGAAAGCAGAGGCAGAGGAGAAAGCAGAGGCAGAGGAGAAAGCAGAGGCAGAGGAGAAAGCAGAGGCAGAGGAGAACGCAAAGGCCGAGGAGAAAGCAAAGAAGCCAAAGGCCGACACCAGCCCCCCTAGAAAGAAGTTCAGACCTCCAACAGACTCCAGCGATGACGTCATCGATGAGTTCGGCAAGTGCATGGTGTGAGCGAGGCGCACCTGTAGCTTACTCTGTGTTGCTTTGCCACAGCCTTCAACATCCCCCCTCTCCGCATTTCCCATGTTGCCAACCCGTGCGCGTAATGTGTCGATTTGTATGCCATGTTCACTGATGTCAACGTTGTCGTATCACTAGTTGCGTTCCCACGCTTTACAATCACAATATTGGTTCGACAAGGCGCCTTGAAGTCTATTCCGCGTGCAACTACGTCGGCGAGCTCAGCGTCTTTGCTATGCCGCGGTCAGCGTCATTGTTGCATGCTTCTGCTGCGTGTTAGGTTTGTCTGAGACGCGTTTCGTCGTGAGGCTGGCGGAACAGTTAGCGTGGCCGCTCTCGTTATGCAGCCACGGCGCGTGATGAGCACGCGCGTTGGCAACGATGCTGTGCTAGACAGTGCTGCAATTCGCCGTGCGCGTCGTGCAAAAAAAACAACGCAACCGTGTGAGGTGTTAGTTGGATCGGCGTCTGTGGGTTACCTCTGGGCCCTGGGCCCTGGAGAAAACATAGTTGCACCCCCGATAGACCCTACATGCGCAGCTGTGTTCGAAATACGAACGAAGAGCAACCTAATTGAACATATCAACATGCCGCGGGTGAACCAGTGAACCTCAGACATACCGTGACAATGGTAACGCACGCGCGTCACTGACCATATTATCACATACGTGTGTCTTTATACATGTGCGTCGTTCGGTTTGTCCCGCATCAGCGCGCCATCTTTCGGATCCCCCATCGCGCTTTACGACGTGATCTGGAAGCTCTGCCAGTCGACCAATTGCGCCGCTTGCCCACTTCAGGAACCGTAGCCACTATGCCCAAGGACAGACTAGAGGCCATCAAGTTTGTAGACATCAGAACGTTTCTGCGTAGGAAGCAGGTCTACGAGAGAGCCCAGGACACTTTGCGTTCTGGCGAACCCCTTCATAGCCATTCTCATTTGGTTTTCTCCGATCGTCTCCCTCGCCAAGTGTTCCAGCCTCGATCGCCCCACAATGAAATCACATCGTTGCCCTCCGCTGCAGGACGCCGCGATGGAGGTCGAACTTTCTGGCGCATCGGGTTCAAACGATGAGGTTCGCAACGCCGAGTACCAACGCATCGTAGTGGGCCAGTTCGAAGCGGAGAGGGCAATCGAACGGCAGAGGCACCAGGAAGAGGGAGATCACGCAATGGCAGATATGCTACAAGAACAGGAACGCGAGCTCGGGGCACAGGACATGTAGTGCGTTCGACAAGATGAGGAGGATTAGGAGGAAGAGGCGGTGACAGGTGATGAAGTCGCGCGCGTTCGTCGTCAGCGCGCATCGCGCCGCAAGGACTGCGCCATCGAGGTGGAGGACTCGCCCCCCAACGATGTTGCTGGAGATGATGGCGAGGAGGCAACGTCCGGAGACGAGGAGGCAAAGTCAGGAACGACAGAGACTGATGCGATGAGGAGGGATGATGGCGACAAGGCAAAGCCAACACAGCCAGAGGACATACGCAGTGAGGATGGAAAGACGGCAACGAAAGATGAGGACGACGCAGCCAAGGAAGAGAAAAAGGAACAGGTCCAGGGAGAAGGCGCAGCAGAGGGTGAGGGAGCTGAGCCATTCGAGAAGACAGGAGACCACGTTGAAGAGAACACCCGTGATCAGGACGTGGAGGGTGAAGGAACCAGAGTTGATGAGACGCCTGAGGATTCGAAGCTGGCGGCAGAGGAGGGCGGAACTAAGAAGAGGAAGAAGAGGAAGACGAAGAAGACTAGGCGCGCGGCCAAATGTAAAGGCGAGGCCCCGCCAACAGGAGTCGCTGCAGAGGATGAGCCACCGAAGAAAAAGAAGCGACACCAGAGGAGAGGAGACGCTGGCGCTGAGGCGGCAGCAACGCCCGAGGATGCAGCCGAGAAGGGCGAGGGCCGAAAGCTTGAGGAGATTGAGGGCACAGAGGGGATCAACCAGATCGAGAACACAACTGCCGAGGCGGGCGCCGAGGCCGACAAGGCCAGCAAGGACGGCGCGCCGACGGGCAGCAAGCTCGACAAGGATTGCATTGGTTTATCGGTCGTTCTCTCGTCCTCTCTCTCGCTGTCTTTCCCCCCGCTGGTGCGTCCTCACCCCCACTAGAAACATCGCCACCCCCTCCCCTCCGATCTTCTCGACCTCCGTCCGTCTTGACAACCTCATCATTTTCTTATGTGGCACTGCTTTTACAATCGCGCAACTCCTATAGGATCTTGTCGGTGGCACAATCACGCCGAACACCCCCTCGACGACGGCAGCTGGAACGTCCGTGAAGGACCGTCGTCGACGCCCCACAAACCATTCCTCGCCCATCACCCCCTCTGAAGAGACGGATGAAGAGCAGCAGCAGCAGCAGCAAGAGGGAGAGGATGGAGGGAATGAGGGAGGGAGGGGTGGAGAGATGGAGGGAGGGAGATGGTTGTTGCGTCACTTCCATGACCATGATATACCGTCTGAACCCGAGTACGCCAAGCAGATGTTCGGAGGTGACGGACCATCTCTGTGGCCGAGAGACGGGAACCAGTCTACGTTCTTCAAGCAAAATGGGATCGACGTGCGACCAGTCCCTGATCAAGAGTTCGTTCAAGACAGGCAGAAGCTGCTCGAGGAACTGAAGGCTGAAATCGCTGAGCTGCCCAACCACAACATCATGCGCAGCGGGGAGGGCCCGTCCTGTGAGAGGATGGACCAGGTATTGACGCAGTTCTTCAACGGCGGGCTGGTGGGGAGGTTGCACGAGCTACGAAAGACATCACCAGATGAGGCAAAGGAGATCGAGGCTGAGGACGAGCTGCCAGAGGACGCGCAGCGCGACAAGGAGTTGTGGGAGGAACTGCAGAAAAACAACTACTATTTCAACGCATCCACGGGGGCTGGGAACCCTGCAGGAAGCCGCTGGCAGCGCGCTTTGAAGGCAAGCGAGAAACTTCGGCGCAAGTACGCCAAGTGCCATGGCTACCATGACTCCCAGAAGTTCAGAGCGAGGTGGGCCAAGCGGATGCACAGGACTGGAAGTGCAAGTGGACCAGGACCCATTCGACGACGCTCACAAAGGCGCAGATGAAGGACGGTGAGTACTGCAGCATCGGCAGGATCGCGAAGAAGGAAGGAGGAGGGCTCCACGGGATGCAGCTGGCGTTCAAATATTGCACGAACGCGATCATACTTGGAGGGATGTGGGTAAAATGGGACGATATGACCGAAAGCATCAAATTCCTGTATTTCACGCATCGCATGTCTGAGACGTTCAAGGAAGCATGGGAAGAATTAGAATCATGGAGCACGCGCAGGCCAGGAGGCGACGACGACGCCGACCGCGGTGGCGGTGCCATCAAAGACATGAGAAGGAGCAAGGCTCTTCCCGATGCAGACGATGAGGGCAATGCCAGTTCGAGCGATGCGTCACCCAGCGATGACCAGGAAGAGGCGGAGGAAGAAGACAGTGAGGAGGAAGAGGAAGAGGAGGACGAGGAAGAGGACGGGGAAAAGACAAGGAAAGAGAAGAAGAAAATACCGACATATTCAGAGGACGAGATGCCGCCTAAGAAGAGGACCCGCATCGGCTCGAAGCGCAATGAAGATGACGCGGCTGAGGAGGCTAAAGGCACGAGCAAGCAGAAGGAGAGGCAGACACGCAAGAATCGCAAGAAGACAGTGGATGCGAAAAAGGCTGAGGACGAGAAAAAAAATGAGGATAAGAAAAAGACGGAGGATAAGAAAAACTGAGGATGAGAAAAATATTGAGGATAAGAAAAAGACGGAGGATCAGAAAAAGACTGAGGGTGCGAACAAAAAGACTGAGGATGAGAAAAAAGCAAAGGATACGAAAAAAGCGAAGGATACGAAAAAGGATAAGGATAAGGCCCAGTCTGAAGATGACAAGAAGAGGACGACGATTACACTCGAGTACGTGAAGAATTTCAAGAAGGTCAAAGTGCTGTACGACAGCGCGATCTTGCAGCACACGTCTACCGCGCAGCTCATCCAGACCTGGAAGTGGGCCAAGAACAGCCCAGGCGCCCTGAAAGATTTCCAGGCTGCCTACGACAAGGCGCGGAGCTTGAGCATGGGGGGCTGGCGAGGAGGAGGAGTAGGAGGAGTAGGAGGATGCGGATGAGGATGAAAAGGAGGAGGAGGAGACAAACTGGGATTGAAGCTGGGGGTGGTGTTCATCCCTTATCTTCCTCGATCCTCATCCTTCGCCCTTCCCGTTCCTCATCATTAAAGAAATGTGATTGGTATGTCGGTGATCTCGGTCGATGGCTGTGCACCCGCACTTATCATGCTTCGCTCGTCTTGTTCGTTTGCACTTAGCTCTGGTCTGGGTCCAAGCGCCCTGTTGCGTTTATATACAGCTTGCCCGACATATCCTGTAACGTGCTATGTTGACCCAGTGTTGCGACTGATGCATGTGTGCGTTTGCAGTATTGTTCGCCCCATTCGCTGCGCAGGTGAATGCTATCGTGGCCGAGCACAAGTTCCTGTTCAAGCTGATGTCTGAGGACAAGCTGCCTGTCTACAAGAAGGAGGCCCCGCAACTTGCAGCCACCCCCTGCCAGAATCGGAGGAGGAATGATAATAGAGGTGGGAGGGAGAAGGGCGGCGGGTGGGAAGATAGAGCAGAGGAGGCCATGGGTGAGGATGGCGGAGGGGGGGGTGAGATGTTCGGATTCATGGATCGCGATCTACGACATAGATCGCATTCGCTGAATGTGAGCACATCTCCCCCCCCCCGTGCCTCCCGATCTTCGCATTTAAGTGTTGTTCAGAGGTTGGTGACGAGACGTTCAAGCGCCACCTTAAGAAGGCCTATGAGGTTCTGCACGAGCCATGTGGTGGTCTCCTGGAGGAGTGCAAGAGCTTGAAAGCCATGAACCAGGCCAGGTATACCAAGTCCAGGCAGTGAGCAACTTGACACTCGGAGACATCTGATCGAAATCAGTTGACCGATCGGACAAAATTATGCTCGTTCGACTCTGTGTTAATGTTTTGCAACGGTGTGCCCGGCACAACTGATGTGTAACCGGTGATTTCGGCGAGTTTTTTGGAAATCCAAGTGAACCACACAGCGAAAAAGCACCGAATAAACTCCGAATAAACTGCGAATAAACTGCGAATAGACCCTATGAAACCATATATATATATATGTGCAAAAAACACACGAATAAACTCCGAATAAACTCCGAATAAACTCCGAATGAACTCCGAATAAACTTTGACACCGCGCACTCGCTCAAAACTGTCAGCGCAAGCACGCACATTGCACAGCAAAACCAAAATGGTGAGCATTCACTTCTAAACCACGTGGTGCTGTTCGGATTTCCAAACAACTTGTTCGAAATCGCGACGTCCTGGTTTTCTGGGGCCCAGAAGAAAACAGTCGCATGGTGATCGATCCGAGTGTCATTCGAGCCATCATATTTAGCTCTGCACTGCTGGCCACGCTCGGCGACGGGAGTTCGCACCCCTCACAGGAGTGGGCAACGCGTGGAGCCGTGGTCGTTTGAAGCAGATCAGCTGCGCTGTCCTTATGTTTCGCTTAATTGTGCGGCATTGGCAAGCATCGCAGGGGCAGGCAGGCGCGCCGACTTTCTTCTCGTAGCCACGGTTTCATTTGGCACGCAGCTCGCAAGGGAAAGCGAGGGGCTGAGAGGGGAAATGGGTTGAAGCATATGTGATGATCGTGCGGTTCCATTGCGTCCGAGCTGCTGCTAGGTTGCGCGTGCTTGTGCCACCCCCAGCGTTTGTGTATTATATATCAGGTGTGGTTGCAGGCGTTATAATGCTTGATCAGTATTGTTTTCGAGCGACGGTGCATGCATTTTGACTAGTGCAGTTGCTGTGGCTTTCCTGTCGATGAAAAACATTGGGCGGTGTCCCGAGACAACTTATGTTTTATATGATCGGGGTTGACATCCCGACGCGCGTGATGATGTCAATATGGTTCCCTGGGATCGTCGGCGATGCATCGGCGACGTCGATGGTGAGTCATGCATCGGCGATGCTAGCGTGCGTTCGGCCAGATAAGTTGTGAACGGTCTCTGGCAGCTGCGGGTGCATCGACGATGGCGGTGGAAGCGACATGAACAGCGACGACGACGACAGCGACAACAAACCAAAGATGACGGCGACAGTGATTCCGTGACAGGCAGGTTGGCTGCGACAAGTGAGCACAGCACGCCGGCCACGTTCCATCTGTGTAGCCATGCCAGCTCGAGTGTCAGGATGTCCATTTCCCACGTAAAGAGGGGGAGAACACATGCCGTATTCGTCCGTGACGCGAGGGGGCAAGAGAAGCGCGATGCTGGAGCACGTGCGTTCGACATTCTGTTAGGACTGTACGCGTCGTGCAAGCGCATGAGTGCGCAGGACTTCACTGTTGTATGCCATTGTTTTGATGTGTGCGAAGTTCCTGGAGGGTCCTGGTCAGCCTATGCCATGAAGCCTGGGGCGTCCTCGGGGAATTACAAAAAGTTTTTGGATTCTAGACTTCCTGAATGTGGACCTTTCTACTACGCTGACATCCCAGGTACAAATCGGAAAGACAATAACCAACAAACAATTTGCATCCCATTTAGGAAAATATATCGCACTATTGCTTCGGAAGTGAAGAATAGCGAGTACATCCAGGAAGCCCTCAGGGATGGAGAACATGATCTTCCGACCAGTGTCATGAGCGTCCCAGCATATCGTGATCACCCGCACGTGCTGCGAGCGAGGGATCACGATGAACAGTATCCTTTACCATTCGCCGTGTATATGGACTGGTTTCGCTACGCAGGGCAGGCCGCTGGTCGCAACAAGTTAACCACTGTCGTTACATCCGACGCCCCAACATGTGCATAACCAGATAGGGAGCGCGCGCATGGCACGCTGCTTGTACGCATATGTGCACGCGCGTTGCGCGCATCAAACCTGATTTTGGGAGGTATGTCATTACGCGCGGTACGCCCGAACTGCTTGGGCAAGCGTGTAATCTGATTGGGGTCTCGGTGGTAAACTTATTGTCAGACGCGCGGCATTTGGTAGGCTTGATGCGGAAATATCAATTATGTGCATGTGGGTGTGGAGGGTATTGTTCAACTCATTCTCTTCTCAAAGTAGTTCAATGGCAACTTCGCGCGTTGTGCTCAGGTGTGTTACCAGACAGGGGACATGACGGTAAACCTCTAAGTGGTATGAATGCTGACGATGCAGACCGAGAGTTGCAATTCAAAGCAATGGTATTATATATCAAAGGGGATTGGAGCGAACATCACCATTCGATGGGGTTACCACCATGGAACGCAGTTTACAGCCCCTGCCCATTCTGTAAGGTACCACGCGATGTCATGTCTGCTCCTGGTAGTCTCGCGTGGTCAGGCGGTGCTCACCCCGAGCGAAGACATGAAGATTTCGACGCTGCATGTACTCGAAACGAACATGTAATCCAGATTCAAACCAACGAAATCAGAGATCGTGTTGCTACCCCACTGGTCGACGACGGCAAGAAGAAAGGACGAACACTTTCAAGTGATTTCGTCCACCCCGATAACATGTGGGTTTTGCGGGCTGGGGATAGATTGGAACCTTCAGACGACCTCTTAGTACCCGCGCGATTCGATCGGACGACAACTCCGTTCTGGGCTACGTTCTGGAGGGCAAACGCTGATTCATTTGGACGGGCCATTGACCCATACAACCACCGATCCCCTCTGTTTGACGAACAGCTTGGTACATCACCCGCGCGAACTCTAGCTATAGATTCCTTGCGCACATACTATTTTGGGCCCATGATGCGATATTGCTCAGCCGCACTACAACGCATTTTGGCAAAAAAAAAAAAAAACATGGAGGTACCGAACTGGGATGTCAGAATCAAACGGTTAGAAGCAGAATCATTCACTTATTACGAGAGGGCAAATGTACCACACGAGCGCAGACTTGGACTTCTTACTAGGGAAATGTTGGGTGGTATGCAAGGAAACTCAGTTTTCGGTGGTGGGGTGCTCAAGCTCAAAGCTAGCGAAACTCTGTCCATATTACATTTTACAGTCGACAGAATGCGTGTTCACCAAACAGATGAGGCAACGCATGCTTTCTTGTTGCAAGCCGGAGAAGCCCTTCTGGCATGGATGGCAACGTGCAGGACGTCGCCAACGTGCTTGTCAGAAGAGCAACACCAACTATTGATTGAGAGCGCCGACCGTTTCATCATGAATGCTGAACTTGCACGTGTGACGCCCACCCCCAAGTTTCACGTGTTTATGCACATGACAATGAGGACCATGTCGGCTGGGCCTCTAAAAAACAACGGTCGGCAAGTTTCAACCGTTTTTCCCACGCCCACACATCGGCAATGCCAGCAACTTGCGCCATCTAGGAGCAACTACTTTGGGAACCCAAGGGCATATGACACGTTCGTGGACGAGGGGATAAACCTGACATTGCGCACGTGCTCGGAGCGCGCGCACCCGAGAACTCTACACAAAAGCGTATATATGTGCTTCTCCATCATGGGCATGCTCCGTACGCACACGCACTTGTTCGCTGCACCCTCTGATGATCACCTGGGCCGCCGTCATCGTGATGACGATGATGATTATGCGTGAGATTTACAGTCGCAACGGTGGGTGGGGGGGAAGGGCAGGGTTCTGCGCGGGCCATGCTTAAGTGAGAGCTGAAAGGAACGTGCGCTTCGCAACGGATCTCGACGCCACAGAAAGCCGCGCTGGAAAGGGAGAGCTTGCCCAAACACAATTTGGCAAGGTGTCGCGCTACTTTGCGCGTGTGGTTGTTTCAAGTCAATGGACTGCGAGAGGGAGCAAGCGTCACGGCAGTGTTGTTGATACCGTCGTGCGTGGGCATGCGTGCGCTTTCATATGTCCATCTCCTCTTCCTCCTCATCCCCTTCCTGTTCCTCATCCTCCTCCTCCTTTCCCTCCTCCCCCTCCTCATCCTTCCCCCCCTCCTTCTCAGTAGTTTTCCAAGTTCCCTGGGTATCAGTCAGGATGTGCTCAACAAAGGTGGTTTCATCTTTCCTCCCGCATGCCCTCATCCCTCGACGTGCCCTTCCCCGTTCGTCGATCATTTCAGTGATATCATGATCTCTGGTAAGCACGCGCGCGTGCACGGCGATGCGCCTGCATGACGAGTGGGGGGCAATTCGCAGGTCTATGTCGGGAACCGCATTATCTACCATCTTCGGCTTCAACCCTCAGGATATCGCGCTATTGAGCTGAGGCGTGCGTTTTCCTGCCAAGGTCAATGCTTTGTTTTAGTCGCAGAGTGGGTCGGTACTACAGGATGTAGCAAGCGGCCCGAGGGAAAACATAAAGGGTGTCGTTGGGAAGCGTCTACTAGGGGGAAATTGCGATGAGGGGGTTCTGGATTGATGACGCCAAAGAGGACGACAATGTTGAAGGATGGGGCGGGGGGGATGCAGAAACAACTGATATCAACTGATATCTACACACCCGTTAACCGCATCCCGACCCCCCCTCCCCCTCTCCCCGCCCTCCTGGCGAACTCGAGGCCAGCCGCCTTTCCCACTGCCGTCAGCCCTGAAGGTGTGAGTCTCCAGAGATAAAGGGCCATGGTGTCAAAATTGCGTTGGCCCCTGTGTGTTCGGACCACCCAGTTGACGAACCTTCCCCCCGCAAATCGCAACCCCAACCCCCCCTGGTAGCTGATGCCCAACCCCCGCGGCACCGAGAGTAACCGCCCTGTCGGCTCCAGGCTGTGTATTTTGCCCGTGGGGCGTCGGGCGCGAGGTCCGCTCAGGCGCAGGGGCCCCGGGCGAGGCTTGCAATGGCAGCTCAGCGAGATGATGTTTCTGATTCCGAGTGCCTTGCTGTTCCCACATACCAGGTATAGACGACGTCGACGGCAATACCTCCGACGAGGAGGACAGGAGACGGGAGAGACACATACGATACTGAGGACAAGGATGCCGACGAACACGACGTAGGCGAGAAGTCGGACTACGACGACCACGAGGATATGTGGAGAACGATATCGACGATGACGTCGGCTGATAGGAGCACTGGCTAGGAGGAGAAGGAATGCACGGTAGCCAGGTGCCCCACGTTTGACTGGAACGACTTGGGAGCCAACAGTGGAGCGAGGGCAAAGGTGTGTCTCCTACCGCTGAAGGTGAGCAGACGTCTTAATGCAACCCGCTACCAAATAATGTTCCTGCTCGCCCTCCCCACCCTCTCAAAATAATTCTCCCTATCGAATCTGACAAGGTGTTCGTGAGATTCCAGATGCCGAGTTGGGAACAAAAGGGCGATGCCATTGTCAATTTGGTAGCGTTGGGGCTCCATCTGGCAGCGTCCACTTTGAGTTCGTTACAGTTTCGGAGCTTATTCTGGAACGCTTTGTTTTTGTATCAAAAGTCCCTGGTGTTTTCGATCGGGTGGAGCCTCACCCTGGCCGATTGACGGATAAACATATGTTCGATCTAGGCCCACTGCGGATGACATCATCGAATTCGAGATCGAGCCTGGGAACCACATGAACTGCATGACCGCGGGCCAAAAACCAACGATTTCCCCAGGGGGTCATTTAGGTCAGGGCCATATGTTTTCGATGCCCCCCACCCCCCCGTATATCACGATCACGAACGATCGAGGCGGGGCCGAGGGGGCTTGCATCCCAGGACCAAGTTGCCACCAGAATACGCAGAGCTGAAGCGCTTGCGCATGCAGAGGAAAGCACGGCTGACCGCCACGTATGCTGACCAGCTCCACTACATGAACTACAAGGCGAAGAAGAGGCGCAATCGGGGGGGGGGGACTCCAGATCTTCTAAGGTGTTACACTTTGGGGGCGGTGCGAGCGAGCAGAAACGTAAACATATCTAGCAATGCACAGATGCGTGCGCGCATGGTCCATAGCATGTGCACGAGGGTACCCACTGGGCAGAGCATGGCGTGGGGGGGGGGTCGTAACAACGAAGTGTGGATTCGGCTGCCCTCCGCAGATTAGGAAAAAGAGGCCCAAACAGTGGGGCCCGTGCCCCGCGTGCAAGGCTGTTGGGCATACATGCGTAATTTGCAAGCACCGCATCAAGATGATGTGGGAGCCAGATCGCGGGGAAGACCCGAGCGTTAGCAGCGAATCGAGTTCTGCTTCTGATTAGGGCCAGTGGGGGCCGAGGAAAACGAACGCGTGCCACTCACCATGCGCACATTCCACGCAGCACCCGACTTCTGTGTGCTCTCCACCCACTATCTCCTCACCCTCTATACCCTCAGCGCACCTCCATCACGAGAACAACCCATGTAACCCACGCCCGCCCATCCGATCTGATAACGACTGGGTTGAATTTCGTGTGCGGTTCGATTGTTCGATCGTTTTGTTAACATGTCTCTCGTCGCAAATCCAGTCCCCCTCCCCGTCGATCGCCAGCCTGCCCGCCGTCCGTGCTCAGGGGCGCATGTAACGAGAGGGCCACCCTCCCCCCCCCCCCATGCGCACGGGGCCCGCTGGCCAGCTATGGAGGGCACATCTTCGAAGGCTGCCTGCCTCAAGTCTAGGAAGCAGAGGGAAGCCGAGGAGGAGGCTGGCTTGAGGATGCCACGAGGACGACTCCGAGGCCGATATCGAGGAGACGAGGCCGATATCGAGGAGACGAGGCCGAAGTCGAGGAGAAGAGGCACTCGAGATGGAGGAGACGAGGCCGAGGTCGAGGGCGCTGATCTCGCATGGCAGCGCGCGCTCGAGCAAGGGCACCAGCTGGCCATGAAAGCGATGACCATATGCAGGGCGAAAGAACGAGAACAGGGTGCTGAGAAGACTGTCAAGAAGGAGGAGTCAGGCGAGCTGACGGATCCCGTCGCAGATGAAGAAGACGCCAACGCCAGGAGGCAGAGGCGGAAGGATCCAAGCTTTTCAGAGGAGGAAGAATACAAGGCCGACGACGCCAGGAGGCAGACAAAAGAACGCCAGGAGGCAGACAAAGGCCGACGCCAGGAGGACAAAGAAAAGTTCAAAGCAAAGCTGAAAGAAAAGATGAAGATCAAAAAAGCTTATAAGAAAGCAGAGAAGGCGATTACGAAAGCAGAGAAGGCGAAAGCCCTGGCCGACGACGCAGCTGATGACGCAGAGCGCGCAGATCTAAGGTTGGAGCGGATCAGGAGGACAGAAACAAATTAAGGGACAGAAGCAGGAGCGCGAGAAAGAGGATGAGGAGGACCACGAGAAGTGACAGCAGAGGAGGTTTGAGGAAGACCAAAAAAGACAGGGGCAGGAGGCGCGAAGCTGACACAGAAGGTTGACGAAGACGCAGGAATGCTTCTGAGGAGGAGGAGGAGGAGGAGGAGGAAGGCGCCGTTGACGAGCCAGTTTGGAATGCGAAAGAGCAGAGGAAGATCAATCGACAGACGAGGTCGATGGACAGGCCGGGCGAGGAGCTCGCAAGTGCCACTACGATCGACGCGAAGCGCCAGGTCATGGCCCATCTCCTCCCCCTGTACCAGCAGATGATCGATGATCAAGCTAAAAGGCATGGGCTGAGGTGAGGAGGAGGAGGAGGAGGAGGTGAGCGTTCCGCGCGGAACTGCACACCGGCCGTTGTGGCCGCCGCGCGGAGCGCCAGAATCATCATCGTTTCCACGCTCATCATCGTTTCATGCCCTTCCCCACCTCATCGTTTCCATGCTCGTGACTTGTATCGTCTCACGTCTGGGGGGTCACAGCGGACAAATGACGGCGCGAGGGGCAGGAGGAGGAATAATGACCATAATGAGAGCATGAACGCGATGAGGATGAGACGCAAAAGAAATCAAACGATGAGGAGGGATCGGGATGATGCGCTGCCCCCGGTCCTCCGCTTCCTGCTCGTGCTTCTCCTCGATCATCCTACTGTTGATGATGTTGCTCCGCCTCGTCCTCTCCCAGCCCCTCCCCCTTCTCTCCTCCTCCCCCTGCCCCCCCCTTTCCTCGTCCTCGTCCTTATCCTCTCTTTCCTCCTTTCCTCCTCCCCCTCCTCCTCCTCGTCCTCTTCCTCCTCCTCGTCCTCCTCCTCCTCCTCCTCCTCCTCCTCCTCCTCGTCGTTTTGATTTTGCCGCAGGTCCACGTGGCCGCGGTCTTCATGACAGCGCCACTTTGGGCGTGGGGGGCGCGCGCGGGCGGTCCCGCTGGAGGCTTCGGTGGACTTCCCTATGGGGCCACGAAGCGTTGTACTGGGTGGGTGAAACTGCCAAGTTGGGTATGGGGGACGCATGCGGGCGGCCCCACTGGGGGCTTCGGTGGGGCTCCTATTGGGCCACGAAACGCTGTGCTGGGTGGGTGAACACGCATGCACCATGTATGCCACAACAATGTGCACGCCATTTGGAAACAGCACAGAATGTCACGTTGGATGTATCACATATTGTGAATCAAAAGAAATACACGGATGTTCTATTTATTGCTTAAATATTTGTTTGAACATACAAACCAACCTAATTCCAGATCTATTTTATAGATCTGGAAAATCACGATCTATAAAGTAGATCGTGCTACCCTCTGGGCGGGTAGCGATTTTCCCTGACAGGGGCCATGGGGGGCGCTGGCAGGGCGGCCCCCGCAACGCGCAGTTTGCATTGTTTTGTCGACGGGGATGGCGGGGGGGGGCCCGCGCTTACATGTTTTTTTTTATAAAAAAAGACGCTGGGGGTGTTGCTTGCTTTCCAGATCGACGCGTGCTTTTGTTCTCCCTTGTTTCTTTTATTTTTATTTCCATTACTTGATTTGCCGTCTCGCCGTTTTCGGTTCGTCTTGCGATTCGGGCCCGTTTTGGTCGCGGCGCGGCGGCGGAGCCCCAGGCCCGCGCGGTTTTTTTTCTTGCCCGACCGCAACGCCAACAGTCGAAAACGGAGAAGAAAAACAAAACAAAATGCCCCCAGCGTTTTTAGGAACGACTAAGTGCCCACGCGGCTCCGGGCTGGCCGCCGGCCAGGACGGGGGGGGCGATTATCGAGAGGGGACAGTTATATTGGCAATGGTTAGAAATGTGCGGAAGTTCAGAACCAGCGGGGCGGGTCGGGGTTGCCGAGGCAACCTCGCAGGCCTTGGCGGAGTGCGTCTCACTTGCAGCGAGGGCGATTCTGAATGGCAGCTTGGTGCGCGACCGCCCCCTGCGCCGTGCGCAAGGGCGCGCGCGCGCTCTCTCTCTCTCTCTCTCTCTCTCTCTCTCTCTCTCTCTCTCTCTCTCTCTCTCCCTGTCTCTTTCTCTCTCTCTCTCTCTCTCTCCATCTCTCTCTCTCTCTCTCTCTCTCTCTCTCTCTCTTTCTTTCATTTTTCTTTCTTTCTATACATATATATATATTATTTCTCTCTCTCTCTCTCTCTCTCTCTCTCTCTCTCTCTTTCTCTCTTTTTCTTTCTCTTTCTCTCTTTCTCTCTCTCCTCTCTCTCTTTCTATATGTTTTGGCATCTCTCTCTCTCTATCTCTCTCTCTCTCGCTCTCTCTCTCTCTCTCTCCCTCTGTCCCTCTTTTTTTTTTTTTTTTTTTTTTTTTTTTTTTTTTTTTTTTTTTTTTTTTTTTTTTTTTTTTTTTTTTTTTTTTTTTTCTTTCTCTCTCTCTCTCTCTCTCTCTCTCTCTCTCTCTCTCTCTCTCTCTCTCTCTCTTTCTCTATTTCTTCTTTTTTTCCCCTCTCTCTCTCTCTCTTCTCTCTCTCTCTCTTTCTCTTGTTATTTCTCTCTTTTTCTCTCTCTCTCTCTCTCTCTATATCCCTCTCTCTCTATCTATTTCTCCTTTTTGGGATTATTTTCTTATTCTTATTATTTCTCTCTCTCTCTCTCTCTCTCTCTCTCTTTCTATCTCCCCTTTTTTATGGGTCTCTCTCTCTCTCCCTCTCTATCTCTCTCTCTCTCTCTCTCTAGTTCAGCAATGTGCCAAAGACTATATGACGCACGTTGTTGGCGCAGCACAGCTCGCAACGCATCGTTTTGATGTTGCGCTCTCCATGTGCATTGCTGCCGCGGGGAATCAAGAGGTAGACCCACTTCGTTTCTCGAAGTGGTTGAGAATATATCCCCATTTAGGCGGCGCTGTTGAACCGGAGTTTGACACGCAAAGAGATTCACACGCATCGCGGGCGTTGAACATTTGCTCGGCTTGGCCACTTGCGGGACCTTCACGACCAAATCCTGCGGGAGCAGAATGATGAGGATGATGGCGTTTATGGGCCGGACGGGGTCGTCGAGGGTTTGGCTGGCAGCGGGCCCTCAGCCGGGAGAACGCCCATGGGCTCTAAACCTCACCCGTCCGCGATAACACATTTCAGGCAGTTGCGTCGGCCTCGACGTTTTGATTTGCGCCAGCTGCGGGATGAAGAACGCGCCTGCTATATGCATTTGCCCGCGCAGATCGGTTCACAGTTGTGCGAAGAAGCCTTGAAGAGGCAAGGATCACCGAGAGGATCTCCAGCTAGTTTCCAGCGCCTGCTGGAAGGCTGGGACATTGATTTGAGCGAGTGCGATGCATGCGTCACGGCGCCTGATGTGATTGATGTTTTGTTGTCCTTGCATGAGCACAAGTCCCCTGGTGCAACTGGGGTCCGCGGGCGCCCGCGCAAACTTCATGCCCTTGTTCCTGCGCCTGTTTTCGTCGGAGCCTTCGCCGAACTCACGCAAGGCCGCCGTGCAGCGCCAAGTCATCTAACCGATTTCGCTCGGTTTGCCATGCCAAAGCGGCAAGGTGCTGACGCGGCATCCTTGGTGAGAGACCTTGAGCTGCCAAACGAGGATGCCAAAGTTTTAGCTTGCCTTTTCGTAAAGATATTGGACCGGCGAGTTTCGGAGCAATTGCGACAGCGACAACAAGCTTTCGTTTTTGGCGGGCAGATAGAACGCAACGTGATTGGAAGATCAGAAGCAGTTGCTTTAGCGCGGCGTGATCCGTCTTCGTTGCGTGATCTGTTGTTTCTCGATTGCACGAAGGGGTTTAACGCGCTGTCGTGGGAGTGGGCGCAGGCTGTCTTCCAGCAGGCGCGCGTGCCCCCCGCACTTGCGCATGGCATTTTCCAGTTGATGCACAATCACACTGCGTACCTGTGTTTCTCTGGCCACGTGTTCCCACCCGTTGCCTTCGTCGCGGGATAAAGCCAGGGCCACCCCTTGAGCGTTTTTGTGTACATAATCGCCGTCGACCCTTTCTTATGTCAGGCAGGGCAGTTGCCTGGGGTCACGGGCATTTGGGGTTTCTGTGATGACTGGGACATCTCGCTCGCTGCCCGGCAGGCTGCTGAACCGGTGGTGCAAGTGATTGGAGACTTCGAGCGAGCGTCCGGTCAAGTGATCAACCCACGGAAAACAGCCTGGCTACCAAATAGGATGATGACGCCTGAAGAACGGAGCTGGTTGCACGGCATCTTCCCTGATCCCCAAATCGTCCGTCGACACAAATCCTTAGGTTTTTGGTTTGGTCCCGATGTTGTGGAAGCGGATCTTTTGTCGGAGCCCATGGCGAAACTAAGGCAGCGCTTGGCACTCTTACGGCATGCGCGCACAAGCTTGGGAACGAGACTGCTGGCTTGGAATGTTTTCGCGCTCCTTTTGTTGCCATGCATAGTGACATTTCACCTGCTCAGCCTGGCAGCCCAAACCGAAATCTGCGAGTTAGCGTTGTCATTCTTGGAACGCGTGCGTTGGTGCCCATTCCAAGTTTTCTGCCACTCTCGTGGACTCTTCAAAACGTTAGTTGAGGCAGCTGACCCCTTCATTGCTAATTTTGCTGCACTTGTCTCCACGTCTCTCCGTTTGGAGAGGAGTCAAGGAGTCGGAGCGCACAGCGTTGCAGCATGGGGCGCGGACACACTTCGTGCCGGGCAAGGGCCAACTTTGAGGCCGCTCACAAGCTTTGCTTCCGCTTTCCATGCTTATCATGCGATGACGGGCGCCACGGCGTCTGACTCTCTGCGCGCCAGAGGGCGCGGTGGTAGCAGGCGCGCTGGGGAGGCCAGGGCGCGCCGGCATTTGCATCGCGATATGCATGCGGCCGAGGCACACATAGCAGAGCTTCTTGTACGCATGCGTCTCCAGGCCCGGGGTTTGAATTGGGGCGCAGTCAAAAGAAACTTGAGGAAAATGCCGACGAGCATTCCAGGTGAGCACCGCATAGCTAATATGCGGAGGATGCTCAACGGAGAGCTAACGTCTCGCCGGCTGGCGCCGGTCCTTAGGCGCCCAGTGTTGGCTTTTCTTTTCTGTTTCTGCGAGGAGGGGGATGCTTTGGACCACCGCGATTCTTGCCCAGCGTTGGCGTCATTGCAAGCGCGATTTCCAGAGCCTTGTACCAGCCTTACTTCGCAACAGAGATGGCTGCAAGTTGACCTGCCCAGTGCCTCCATCTTGCAGTGCGTTTTCGCTTTTACCAGCGCGGTTCCCCGCCGGCGAAGGCTATTGCTCGAAGGAAAGCTGTTCTTTTCTTTTGATGACCTGGTCCAACACGCAAGAAGATCACGCGCTGACCCGTGGATCACAGGGGGCCCTGTTAACTCTGATCGGCAGGAACGCCGTCAGTTGAGATCCCGCCCGCCTGTCTTCGCACCCGATGCAGTTACATATGCTTCAGACGGCGCGGCGCGCAATCAGGGCACTGGCTCTCCAACTTTAGCCAGCTCTGGGAGCGTTCGCCACGAGCCAGGAGTGCGACGCATAGCGGCGTGTTTGGGGCGATTCCTCGGAGATGTCGCGAACAATTGTGCTGAATCTGCAGGTATTCTTGAGTGTCTCCGGCACGCGTCCGAGTTTCCAGCTCCACGGATTGTTTCCCACATAGACTCGCTTCTCGTTGCAAGGCAAGTCCAAGGAGCACGGGGATGCTCGGAGCCCTCGTTGCGGGCGTTGCGCGGAGAGGCGCCGGGGATTTTGGCGGCCCTCCGGGCACGAAGCGGCGCCCTCGAGGTCAGAGTGCAACGTGTTTACCGGGAGCACAACACCGACGCAGACGGCGTCTGCAATGAAGTGTTGGATAGGGTGATGGTCGGGATGCCGGCGTTAGTTGGTAATTGCCACGTGTCCGTGGGCTGGGGGCCGCAATCATGGCACTTGCGTTTGAGCCGGGGCCGAGGCAAGATGCCAGATGTAAGCACATATTCATGTTGAGGAACCTCGATGTTTTTATGTTCCTCTGCACCGATACCGCGACATGCACTTCGGGCCTCCGAGTTGCCCCTCGCCGAGAGCTTGCGGGAGGGCGTCCCGGATGCGAATTCTTGGGAGTTCGTATTTTCCGAGTCCGGGTCCCAGGACGCGTTCTGGGCCAGTTTTTGTCCAATCGTCTCGAGGTCTGCCCGCTGCCCCTGCCCTCCCTCGTCCCCCGAGGTGGTGCGTGGCAAACCGGTTGGGCGCGCGAGCTCGGCCCTGCCTCTCCGACGGAGGAGGCCTCGTTTCTGCTAGGGAGTGGGCCCCGCGCTACGGTCCACATGTGCTGCAAAGAAGAGAGACGACACCTGATCTGCTAGGTCGCTGGCCCCGTCTTACGGCCAACATTTGATATACCTTCATACGTTGCATACTCCGCACTTTCAGTTTTCCCTTGGACAGCGCATGTCCACATGATATATCTTAGCAATTGTCTACACTTTGTGTACACTTGCGTTTGTAGTCCGGCGGGGACAGACCAGAGGATGTATTAACCCTGTAGTGTCGCCAGACGAAACACTTAAATCTGTACCGCATGACTTTGCCTGAAAAAGAACAGTTTCTTGTCTTTGTGTTTCGTTATATCTTTCTCTCTCGTTCTCTCTCTCTCTCTCTCTCGCTCTTTATATCTCTCTCTCTCTCCTCTCTCTCTCTATATATATGCTTATCCTTCTCTCTCTCCTTCTCTCCTTTTCTCTCTGTCTCGCTCTCTCTCTCTCTCTCTCTCTCTCTCTCTCTTTCTCTCTCTCTCTCTCTCTCTCTCTCTCTCTCTCTTTTCTCTCTCTATCTCTCTCTCTCTTTCTCTCTTTCTCTCTCTCTTTTTTTTTTTCTCTCTCTCTCTCTCTCTCTTTCTTTTTTTTTTTTCTCTCTCTCTCTCTCTCTCTCTCTCTCTCTCTCTCCCTCTCTCCCTCTCTCTCTTTTTTCTTTTTCTCATTCTCTCTCTCTCTCTCTCTCTCTCTCTCTCTCTCTGCGTCTCCCTCTCCCTCTTTCCGCGCGCGTGCGCATGCTCGCCGTCGCCGCCGCCCGCGCCCGCGCCGCTGCCATCCGAGCCGCGGCCATTGCCGCCGGCGCGCGCAGCGTGGATGACAGAGGCGCCGCCAGGACTCTGCAGCCCGCGGTCGCGGGCACGAAGGCGATCCCGCGGAGAGGGCCGGCCCCTGGAACGGCGGGCAGCCGACCCCGGCAGCGCCGGCGCCGCGGCTGGCGGCGCCAGCAGCCGCGCCAAGCGCGTCGCCGGACCGCTTTTCGCTACAAGCTTGCCACTGCCAGTGGTCACGATGGGCGGGCGCATCGTCTCCATCCAGATCGCCATCCAACCCTCTTGCGGCGCCGAACAACGACGGCTGCGACAGGACATGGCGGAACTCATGCGCCGCGAGCACGACTCCGCGCAAACGGCGGGCCCAGCGGGTGCGTCGCCGGCCCGCTCGGCAGCGGCTGGGGAAGCTGCCACTATCAACGCGACATTGGTGGACGCGAGTGGGCGGCGCGCCCCCGCCGGGTCCGGCGCGGGGGCGCGTCTGGGTTGGCGACCGCAGTTCACGAGTCACCGCGCTGCCGGGGCACCGCCTCCCAAAGTGCAGATGCCGAGCTGGGCGCGCATGATTTCATTTGCAGATTTCGGCGTCAGCGCTTCGCGTGCATTGAGCATCGCGCGGCCGCGTCAATCCGCGCCGGCAGCCGCGTCGCCCCCGGCGCCGGAGCCACCCCAGGAGTTGGGTCCATTTATAATTAAGCCATAGCGCCGTCGACGCGAGCCAACTGCCTGCGAGAGAGCCGCGTGGCCCGCCGGCCGCGAGACCGGGGCGGCTAGCGGCGGCCGACGCAAGCGCGGCGAGGGCGCCAGCCTCCACCGCGCGCAACGACGACACTTCGACGAGCTCCACAGCACACAGCTGGCATTTGAACTCATGCGGCAGCAGGGCGGGCAGCGACGTCGGGCCGTGCAGAGTTGAACAGAAATCCTCGTTGATCCTCCTCCTGCGCCCTCCGCGGCGCCCGCCGAGCCCCCCCCCCCAGTTGCGTTCGTCGCCAGCGGCGACGGGGGGTGCCCCATCTGCCTCGAAGCCTGCCAGCACGGCGAGAGATCGAGTGATGCGCCTGCAGTGCCGCCGCATCCTGCGCCGCGAACGCTGCTGCAACTGATGCTGAATACAGACAACCGCTTGGCGCGCTGTCCGGAATGCCGCGGCCTGGCCGACCTCGTCGCTTGTCTTTGCTTCCTTGGTGCAGATCGTGCGCCGACGGGCCCGGCGCCGGCGGCGTCGGCGTCGGCCCGCGCGGCGACGGGGGCGCGCCGGAGAAGACCCCGCCGCGGCAGGGCGGCGCGCCGTATACTTGACCGACCCATGCCCTGGGGGCGCCACGACCATTGGATTTGCGCACGCCGCCGCGGGGGCCGACGCCTCCGCGGCGGCCAACTTCGCCGGGCACGGGCGCGAGTGCATCGAACAACTCGCCGCGCTACTTGGCGAGCACCGATCTTCCAAGGGGCCGCGCGGGCGTCGCAGTCGACACCGGCGCGCGGGCCAGCTTCTGGGGGCTGCATTTCGCCGGGAAGTTGGCCCGGGAGACAACGGCCATCCGAGGAAAGCTGTCGACCACGCTGCGCGCGGCAGGAGTTGGCAAGGGGCGCAGGCAGCGAATTCGCACATGGGAGGTTCATTGCCCCGCCGCGACGACTTCCCGCGACTGCGCGACCAGTCAGCGCAGCATGCGCGCCCCTGCCGTGGAGGGCGCAGCGCGCTGACCCCCCTGCTGTCCTGGGCGCGCAGCCCGCGCGGCGCAGCGACGGGGTGGTGGAGACAGGCGTTGACTACAAGCGCTTCATCTTCCCTGGGCCAGGTGGCTACATTCCGTTTCTGGCTTCAGAGACGGTCAGATTACGGTTCGGTAGTACATCAATGTTTAATGTACCCGATACTGTTCGGGAGCGGGCCCCGCCTTACGGCCCGCAGTTTCAGTTCTTTTCTGCGGCGCAAGCCATTGGCCTTCGGGCACATAGTCAACTCTTCTTCTTTGAATCCTCCGGAGCTTGATCCCGAGACGGCAAGAGACCCAGCTGTCAAACAGTTTTGTCTGACAGACCTGGCGCCCCATGTGGCGGGAACAAAAAAAACTTCGACGTAGAATCGGCGCTGAGCGGCCACCTGCGCACCCCCGTCGGCGACTTGGGCAAGCGTCAGTCGCGTGCCGGGCGCCCGCCGCCCAAGCAGTTCACGCCGCTGGCGGTGGGTGACGACGACCAAGCTAAGCGCGCCAACAACGGCAGCGAGTTCGAGAATATGAAGGTCCAGCTTTTGAGTCCCAACGCCCGGGTGCCCTCGCTGGTCGCGCCCGGGGCCGCGGGCCGCGACTTTTGCGCCTGCGCGTACATCAGTCTCGCGACCTATTGTCGTAAACTGGTTCCGGCGGATTTGGCGGCCTCGTCGCCGCCGGGCGCGCGCCCTCGCCTTGCCCCCCGTGCTGGGCTCGCCCTCAAAGGGTCGACGTCGTTGGCGGTTTGGCCCCGACCTTCGCGGCGAGACCGAGGTAATCATGTCCGAACGCCGCCCCGCGGGCGCAGGTGGTCGAGCAGGGCCGCCGCGTCGCCCAGCTCATCCTGGAACGCGTCGTCGACGGTGCCGAGATCGGGGTCGTTCCCAACCTTCCACCGCTATGTCGTCTATTCGGAGGCTTCGGACAAACCGCAAGAGGTGGGCGCAGCGCGACGCCCGAGGGGCCGCTCGGCGCCTACGGCACCGATGGTCCAAAGGAGTTGCCGCGCTAGGAATCGGTCGGGCCGGCCTTGCAGGCCGGCCCCGCCGACTTGCCCCAGCCGACGCGGGCGGCAGGGCCTGGGGGCCCCGCCAGCCCCTTAGAATGAGGACGGGGTCTATCGCAAGCATTGCAAGATCGCGAGCGGCCTCGACGCCATCTGCACCTCCGACTTCGGGGGCGCCGTCCAGTCGTCGCCCGATAGCGCGTTCCCCGTCGCCCCAACAGCACGCCGCGGGTTGCGCGCGACGCTGGCGGGGGCGACGTTCGCCGCGCCCTGGCGCGCCCGGGCCAAGGGCGCCGGCGCAAGGGTCGCGATCTTTGGCCCGCATGGCCCCAGGGGGGGCGCCCAGCAAAAAGGGCGATTGGCGCCCAAGTGCGTCGCTGCAGCATGCATCGGGCACGTCGCGAGCCTCTGACCCTGGAGGCCAAGCGCAGCAGCGCCGTCTGCACGGCGCACGCTGGGGCGCCCGTTTGCAACCGGCTGCGCCGGTGCTAGATCCATCTGGAGGAGCTAGCGTGTCTACGATTGGACGACCACAAGCAGACGCATGTTCTTGGCCCTGATGGGCGGCGAAGTATTTCGACTAGCGCCATGCTGCAGTTGCGCCCCACCAAGCAGAGGCGCGTCGAAGAAGGTGCGCTTTCAACGAGGCACGACGGCAGCTTGCTCTTCGGACTCGAAGACATCTTTTAGTCTTATGGTCAACCGCATTGTACGCCGCAAGCACGACACCCAGCAACGCATCCATCGCGGACCCGACGACGACGCCGAAAGTCCGGGACGATACATCACCAGCAGCGGCCGAAAGGCCAGGGCAAAACAGAGCTACGAGCCGCCGAAAATACGAGACGAAACCTGCCGACAGCAGCCGGAAGGCCGGGTCAAAATCATCAGGAGTTTGTCGATCAGTCACGGGAGAAGTCTGGCGACTGCCTTGCCAGCGCCTGCCCGACGGCAGAGCGCATGTTCCAGCAGAAATACTGGAGGGCCACGTTCCCAAGACGCGCAAGCATGTCGTCGAGGACCATTGCGACGACTGCGGCACCGTCCACACTGGGCACATCATCTTCTCGGCCTTCCAGCCCTTGGCGACTACGGCGACGCCGACGGGTGCGACGAGGCCTACCTCCACTGCAACCTTCCTGCGGGTCTGCCAACCGTGTGGTTCCGAGGCTCGTCGCTCCCGCGTTCGAAATTGACCGACAAGCGATTGGCGATCAAGCATCGCGCTCATGCCGATTCGACACCATCCACCAGCTTCTCACCTACCTCACTTCATCAATCGGTTACGGCACCAACATCATGGAGGTTCGCGGTGGAGACGCGCGGACCAGAGGATTGGATGTCCGCCGCCACCTCAGAGCTGGCGAGAACTTGGACTGGGTCACGGGCTGTGACCTCAACGACGAGAGCCAACAGCGAGCCGTGGAACGCTTCGTTCGACAATATCAACCACTGGTCACGATCATGGCCCCGACCTGCAGGCCCTTTGGTCGTTGGGCCACTTTCAAGTACAAGCGTGTGAAGTTCCAACCTATTTTAGCCTTGATCATCAGAACGAATTTCGATCACCAGAGAAGCACACAACAGTTCGAGGGTGTTCACGTGTCCGACGCTGCTTCGACACTCTTTCGACACTGTTCTGGGTGCTCGAAACTATTTCTGGGATGTGGTCCTTAAGTACGATGGGAGCAACATAGCACAAGCAGCACTACGCCGGGCCGCGATCCTGCGCGGGCGCGGCCCCGCATGGCCGATTCTACGGCTACCTCGCACAGCTACACGTCGAGCTACGCGGCTACTCCGTCGACTTACAGCCCGACCCATCATGGCTGCGCGACGAGCCGACATGCATGGCCAGCGGCACTGGCAGCACCAGGCGCGGGCAAGGTCATCTTCGACCAGTGCCAGCTTGGGCGTCGAGGTCGCTGCGGAGGCATAGAGGAAGACCGCCGGGCTGATCTCCGACGCTCCTGAGATCTTCGTGCAGTTTGCGAAACTCGGACGCCCGAGCAAACGCGCCTCCGTCCACGTCGAGGGCCGCGTCAGCTTCGACGCCAAGATCTGGCCATGGAAGATGGCCGAACCACTCGCCCAAGGGCAGGGTGGACTTACGTCGCCGTCTGCGGTGCCCGCGCCGTGCGAGCTGCGTGCGCGGGCGCGACGTCCAATCGGCGGCCGCTCCGCCGGTGGCCTCCAGAGCCGCGGCGGGCGAGATCAGACGTCGAGTGGCAGCCGATCGCGCGCCCTGCAACAGTCTGGCGCGCATGCGGAACGCGCGGGCGGACTCGCTCAGGCACTCCAGCGACATTGCCACGCGCCGTCCATTATCTCCACAGCGCCCCGATCCACTTGGAGCGCCACTGCGCAAGGAGGAGAGGAAGCGCGACCGCCCCGCGAACGACCGAGAGTGGAGGAAGCGCAGGTTCGCGGGCCTCGCATGCGGCCCCGCCCGCGCGCCGGCCAGCAACCGCAAGCACTTGCGCGACCCAGGGTGCCGCGTCACTCCAGCGACTGGCAGGCTGAACAACCCAGCGGCGCAGACCTCGGAGCAGCTAGCCCGCGCCTGCAGGAAAACCAGGAACGCGCACATCATCCAGCGCTGGGACTCAGGGCGCTGGTCCTGGCGACTGGCGCCACTAGATCACAGATGCGAGCTAGTCCAGTGACGTGCACGGTGCCCAGGCGATCAGCACCGCGCGCTGCTGACGCAGCTGTCGGCCACCCGAAGCCTTCGGACTGGGCGCGGCTTCGACACCGCCGGGCGGCGACTCTCATGAGACAAGCGTGGTTCGCTTCGACGTCGCCGAGTCCCTGCGAGCACTTCGCGGCGACTCTCATGAGACAAGCGTGCGAGAGCTACGCAAGCTACACCTCCGGTGGTGGCGCGCCACCAAGGAGGAGATGACGCGAGCACTACGTGGAGCCAATCTACCACAAAATAGATTCGACCTCGTCTACCACAAAATAATGTATTCGGCCCGCAGGGGTGCCACAAGTGGGCCCCCAAGTGCGCCAGACCACACTTATGATCCGCCTTTCAAGTTCATTCAGCCAGCGCGTGGAGTGCGACATGCGAGCTACCAGCGTCGCATGATCCACCATCTGATCTGCTGCGCCTCGCGGTGGCGCGATGGCCAGGATATCAAATCCAAGCACGATTCGACGCTTGCCGCCATCGGCTGTTCAGGCATCCGGCTGGTCGGCGCGATGGAGACTCATCGTGGACGGGGGGGCAGAACGACCTCACCATATCTTGTGGTGGAGATGAAGAGTAATGACCTCATCGCCAGCACGCTCGATTCATCGACCTACGCGGTGCCATGATGCGACGCGCACTTCGCGCCGCAGAAGAGCAGATAGTGCGCGAATGTAGCACGGCGAACTTCGACGCGATGCTGGCTCATGTCATCTTTGCTGGCGCCATTCGTGCTGCCGCCGCTCGAAGCAGACGGAGAAGGCGAGGCCCTTCTTCTGGCGGGGAAGTGCAGCACAGCCGACTGCAGCGATGCATTCGAGAGATCGCACAGAAACGCGTCATCGAGACCACATCGACCTCGCGCGTCAGCCGCGGCTTCCGGACTTGCGCCACCGAGTCCGATCGCGCAGGGCGCGCCAGGCTGGGCCGGCCCGTGGGCCGTCATCTTCGTAGACCCAGCTCGAGGCAAGATGGCGGTCGAGCACCGCAGAGCCAATGCGGCATGCAGACTGCAAGACGCCCGGCACTGCATCGGCGCCGTCTTCGACGACGCGGGCACCGGCGCGGCGCTAGCAGGCCTGGCATGGGACCGAGCGGAGGACCGACTTCCTGGAGCACATAGCGCCCGGCTCCAGGCCCATGACTCTTCGACCACTGGGAGGGCGCGTGGCGTTCATATCACCGCGTAGACCCGACAGCGCCACGACATCCTCGCAGCTCTGCGCCATCTGCCCCACTGATGCTTTTCAGCTGCCGGAGGTCCGCGCCGCGTGTCTTATACGCAGCCAGAAATATGTGGGACATTGACAGGGCTGCGCTCGCAGCCTAGCTGTCTGGTGGCTCCATCATAAAACGAGTGACATCCGGCGGATTCATGTCGACGGCGTCAAGTTCGACGCCCATCAGCTCATTGGCGAGCGTTGGGAGAAAGCTCGCGTCATGATGTTAATCATGGGTGGCGAGCTGTTGTTGTCAGCAGACGCTGGACAAGACGGAGCGTTCGATGACTCGACGTTCCCGAGGATGTCGCCAGCACCACCGACGGAGGTTCGCCAGCCGCCCTGTCGGCTATCCCCGAGGAGACCGACAGCGACATCTGCGGCCGCGTCCAACAGGTGACGTTGGCAGTTTGGCCCGAGGTCGAAGGGGCAGAAGATCTGACCCAGAAGCCTGAGGGGCCGGAGAGCACCGACAGCCAGCATAATGTCTGCGTCGTTGTCGAGCACGCCGCGGCCGGCCGCGGCCGCAGGCCCCGCGCGTGGCCCCGGCGCCTCGGGCAGCGCCAGCGTCGGAGCATTCACGCGCAGTGCAACTTACTTCCAGCGCGGGGCCTCCTCGAGCGATTGCTCTACGCTCGAGGAGGAGGGCGAAGGGGGGAGGCGCGCGGAGTTGCATCTTCATCCAGGGGCGCGCGAAGCATTCCTGAGCTTCAACGCGGCTGCGTCTGGCGACTGTGTCGCTACTCCCCGCGCAGCCGCGCTCGACAGTTTTTGCCGCTGTTGAGGCCGCGGTCATCGAGCGCGACGCCGACCCTCTGACCGACGGGGGGGCGTCGAGGCCGTCGACGGTGGTCGCAGCGGCCATCTTCTAAAGGCGCCCGGGGCGCAATGGATTCCATTCGTGCTTCAAAGTGGAAACGCCAGGAGAAATCAGGTGGCGAGACTGCCGGGGTCACTTGGGCCGCGCGGCACTGAGCGGCTTCGACGACGCGGGCGTCAGGGCCCTGGAGACGTTCGCCAGGGGGGCGAAGCGGGCGTCGCAGCGCGGCGCGCCCTCGAAAGCGGCGCGTCGCCCTGGCCGGGTGCACGTCGCCGCGGGCGTCGAGAAGGCGTTCTTGCAAGGCGCGACTTAAGCTGGGATGCAGGAGCAATGTGAAGCGCCGCGCGGGGTGAACTTCGCGCTGCCGCCCAGCAGCGCAGCCGTCCTCAGGCAGGCGCCCGGCTACAGGAGCTACGGCGCGAAGGCCAAGTGGCCACGCTGCATCAAGCCGGGCACGGGCTGCAAAGATGCGCCCCGAGCCTCCTCCGGGAAGCGCGCCCGCGTCGCGCCGCGCTCGCCAGGGCGCTGCGCCAGACCCGCGAGGCGGGGCCCGGTGCTCGAGGTCAAGCGCGAGGCGCCCGGTGCCCGCAGCGCCAGCGGCTCGTTGCTAGTGCCCGCGGTGTCCAAGCACGTCGACGATCTGAATTACGACGATCTCCCATTGCGGGGCACACCGGCACCGCAACGCCGATGGTGCAGTAACGCTCGGCCAGGACGAGCACATCGGCGCTCTGGCACCGATCAGGCACGTCGATCTTGTCAAGGCTAAGGCTGCCTAGGCGGGCTTTGGCCAGCCTCCAGGCTGATGCGTTTCCCTCCTGGTAGCGGCGGCCTACGCCCCGCTCGCCGGGCGCCGCGTCGCAGCGTGCATCGTCGCCCTATGGAGAGCCAAGAACAAGCCCCCCATCCGTCGCGCGACGCTGCTCTACTCCGTCGATCTGGCCGCGCAGAACATCAAGACACGCGTCGCATTTCCAGCGGCGGGGCGCACCGAGCCATTCAGCGCGCGCAGCGACGGATCGTTCAAGAGGGGCGACGAGACAGAATGCGGCATGCCAGGGGCCGTGTATTTCCGTCTCGGCAAGCGCCGTTGCGCTGGCAAGCAAGCGCGGCACTTGCTGGACGCATTGGGCCGATCGCACAAGCTGCTTTGCAGGTCTTCGTTTGGCGCAGATCTGCTCGAAGCATGCGGCGCAGCGGACGGACTGCAGCCGCGCCTCCTCGCGCGGCGCGACACGGTGCCCGGCCCCGTCTCTGCCGAGGAGATCTAGGCGCGACGGGAGGAATGTGGTAGCGCGATCCCAACAGTTTTGGCGCGTCCGTTTTCAGCGCCCTTCTCATGGATCAAGCGCGGCCGCTTTCCGAGAACAGCTTGTCTGATCACCCATGGTGAATGGTTGGCCGGCGCCGCAGCAATCACATCGAATACCTGATCTCGCGCGACGTTCGGGGCACACGGGCCGACCCCATGACCGAGGGTAGCATGGCCGGAAGTTCATCCCCAGCATGATGGGCGGCCAAATCAGCAATGAGTTACCACCATGATACGGTCAAGGATAGCGACGAGAAGTGGAAGAAGGCCGCCCTGAGCTCCCAGCATAGACTTGCCACCCCACAGTCAACATGCGACCTTTGTGACTGCGTTACAGGGTCGACCTCCGCATCATCAGGTTGCGGGCATTGATGGCGAGAGTAGTGCGGAAGTCGAGCATGCAAGCGGGTACCGCTCCAAATCGTTGTGATAGCTGAGCAGGATCAGAAGGTTAGTTGTTCTCCACCAGTCCTCTTTCCCATGCAGCGGCTGGCATTTGTCTTATGGAACGGGCGGGCAGTAGAACCCTAAGCAACGCGTGCGGCAACTGTTCGTGCAGGGGCGGTCTGTGGACCCCCCTTCTTGCAGCTGTCCTGTAGTGGGGGGCAGTCAGCAGAACACCCCAGCTGAATATCACACCGTGGGTTCCTGTGCGGTCTTCGCTTCGGGGCCGGGAAAGGCACGACGGACTGGCTTGAGCACCAGACTTGGACGGCACCCGCTCTGCTCATTTCGGTTTTTCCGTGCTTGCTCTCGTCGCTGTTATAGCTCAAAGCCTTATCCGTGCACCGTGCCAGCCTTCGTCGCCGTCGCACTTGCCTTAATGACGAACACGGAAAAGCTTCGTCTTTGTATCCATCACCTCTTACATCCATTTCCCTAGTCCTCCTGTCCTCTCCCTCTTCCAGCGTTCCTTCCTCGTCGCCAAAGCCGGGCACGGCCCCATCCCTTCCCCCCTGGCGGGGAGGAGGAATGAGGATGGCCGATGAGGACGATAGAAGTCAGAAGAGGAATCGGTCTCCATACTGTTACTTGCCTTTTGTTTCCCTTTTTGTCGGCCCCCTGGGGTGCGATTGTCGCCACCACTGGATTCGCTTCGACATTCTGGCCCGAGCGCACCCCGAGAAAAGGCCCAGGAGTGGCGGTATCGGTATATGTGGCTTCTTTGGGAGACGGAGAGGATGGGGAGGAGGACCTCTCAACAATCCGTGGCATAACCACAAATTTCTGGAGTTCCACGGGGATCTCTTGGATCGGTGCTACCCCCCCCCCCCTTCCCTGCCGCGCGGCGCGCGCGCCGCCAGGTGGCCCTAGCGACGATCCGAGCAATCCGCGCGGACCTCCGCAAACTTATGCTTATGCAATTTGTTGTTCCCGTCGAGGGCCGAGCAGGAAAAGGAGAGGGAGGCACCACGATATATTAACTATATCTTATGGAAAAAATCATTGGGAGGGTTGTCCAAGGGGGGTTGTCCGGCGGGGTTGTCCGGATCCCCGCTGGGTTGTCCAAGGGGTTGTCCGGGATCCGTGGTCTTGTCTTAGTGCAGCAGCATTGCGCAGGTAAACGCACTCACCTGGAAAGCCATGATCCAGCGGACGAGGCGTTCTGGTCCGTTTCGCTTGGAACATCCTCCCATTCTTTGGAGCTCAGGGATGCCCCGCGCGTCGTGGTCCAGCCAATTCCGCCTGACGCATCCTCAGAACTTCGGGTTCAGAGATGCCCCGATTGTCAGGCCAGTCTCACTTGAGACATCCTGCCACTTCATGGTTCACAGATGCCGCGCGCGAGGTGGTCGGACCACTTCGCTTGAGGCATTGTGCCAAATCAGGGCTCATCGTGCCAAATCGGACCACTTCGCTTGAGGCATGTGCCATTGTCCAGCCAGAGTCGCCTAAGACGTCCTCGCGCGTCTGGGTCCATAGATGCCGCGCGAGAGACTGTCTGGCCAGTTTCGCCTTAGATCTCCTTGCAAGTCCAGGCTCAGCGATGCCCTCATTTGAGGTGGTCCAGGGTGTCTCACTTGAGACACCCTGCCAACTCTGGTCTCATGCCGCGCGCAACGTGGTCGAACCATGGTCGCTTGAGACATCCCCGCAACTCGGGGCTCAGGGACGCCTCGGCATGAGGTGGTCGAGCTAGCCTTACTTGAGACATCCTCCCATGCCCAACCACATGCATGATTGGGAATGGTGCATCGCCCGACTGCTGGCCAGAGTTCTATGCTGGCACGCCTATGGTGTCAGCATCGGAAGGGTTGTCCTGGGGGTTGTCCGGGGATTTTTTTGGATAGAATTTTTTCCATTGAACATAGTAGCAGGAAGATGACATGTGACATGTGACGTGTCTCTTCCCAACATCTCAAAGTACAGAGAAGTAACATGTAGCACCTCGTTTCGAAAGCGGAGGGAAGGTGTCCCCGGGGCAGATGAATTCCCAACGGCGCAGAGGGCCAAGGCACGCGACATCGGGGAATTAGGGGCTCACAGGAACAGGAGGTTTCAGGAGGTTTGTCTGGGGATGGGGTGCAGTTTTCGGAAATGTGCTGCCAGGCCTTGTTGGAGGCTCTTGCGGCCAGCTTGCAGGGCATGGGTAATCTCGCGAGCGATTTCGGAATGCCTTGAGACAGGATTGCGGCCGTTTTGTTCGAGGCATTGTGTTGTTTTGAGGCCGACCAGGATCCGATTTGGGCTGCTTTGGGATATCATTGGGCATGGTGCCGCCTCTTGGCACGAATAAGTTGAATCCCCCGATATGTATCGAACCCTTGCTAATCATGAGGCGACTACTGAACACAATGAGGGGCACGCTGTATCCTTGAACGCTTCGCCGAAGAGGTCTCGATTGGACTTTTGTGTAACCCCACTCCGCGAGGTCTCCCAGGAGCCCACGAAAGTGGGGACAGTTGCGCAGTTGGCAGTCCTCCATGGGGCCGCAAGGTTTCGACTAGATCCGCGTGTCCTCCTACTCTGCTTGGCCTCTCAGGAGCCCACGAACATTGCCACAGTTGCACAGTTCGCAGGCCCGCGGGTAGGGCGAGGTTGCGTTTGGGTCCCCGTAAGACGTGACCCAGGAGCCAACGAAAGTGGCGACATTTGCGCAGCCCCGCGGGGAGGGAGAGGTCTCGTTTGGGTATGCGTAAGACTCCAACTCCGCCGGACCTCCCAGGAGCCCACGGAAGTCACGGCAGTTGAGCAGTTCGTAGCCCCGCGGGGAGGGCGAGGTCTCGTCTGAATCCCAAGACGTCACCTCGCTGAACCTTTCAGGAGTCTACGAGGGTCACGACAATTGCGCAGTTCGCATGCCCGCGGGGAGGGCGAGGTCTCGTTCGGGCGCCCGTAAGACGTCATTTCTCAGGACCTCCCAGGAGTCTACGAAAGGTACGGCAGTGGCGCAGTTCGCAGCCCCGCTGGACCTCTGTTACGATCGCGAAAGCGGCAATTGTTGCGCAGGTGGCAGCCCCTGCACGGAGTCGCGAGGTGCAGATTGCATGTGCACAGAACACCATCCCGCTGCGCCTCCGAGGAGCCCACGCACCTGGCGAGAGCTGCGCAGTTGGCAGGCCCGCAGAGAGCCTCGATATCTTACTTGGATGTGGGTAGGGCACCACTCCGCCGAGCCTCCCACATCTGCTCCGATGGCCGCCCCCCGCCAGAAGTCGCGAAGTCTCGTCTGCAACGAAAGTGGAAGGACTTGCGCAGGTGGCTGCCCCCCAGGGAGCCATGAGGGCTAACCGGCCAAACACGGCACTTGGTCATCGATCTTTCTCCGTTTCCTCCCCCCTTCTCTTTGTTTAAACTCCGCATGGGTCCCATGCGAGGGCATGCGGACCCATCCGCATGGATCTCACTTTTGGCCCCACCGCTGTTGTGTCAGCCGCGGTGCGGAGGCTTGAGACGGCGGTCAAGAAACACCGCTTCCTTCCGAGTTCTCCGGCGGCTCAGGTCGGTCGGCTGGATGTTATTGTATTCAGAGGCCAGTTCCAGCCCCTGGGACCATCGATTTTTGTCCAGACGCCAAGTCAACAGTTGGCCTTGGGGAAGGGTCGAGGGGACCAGGGTCCCACGTTTCGAAACATCGAGTCGCTGGAGGTTTGGGATTCGTGTTTGGACAGGTTTATATCCTCAGGCTCCGGCTTCTTCCAGGGCGCCGAATTGGGACCAGAATAGGTTGGAGGGTCGGGGGATTTCGACGCATCGCCGATGTTTTGATGCTGCAGGACAATTCGGAGCCCGAGGTTCTCCGACGCATCTGTGGTACATTGGTGGCGGTGCCATCCTTCGACTCCTACTCTGGCCCGACGTGGGCGGCCTCGATCTTCGTGCCGCATTGTGCGTTCGGTTTGTGTTCGACGTTGCCCCGCGAGTCTGGCCTCTCCTCATTCCGACCGGGATGTGGTTGGAGGGGGGCGAAGAGGAGGAGGAGGAGGAGGCGGAGGGGGGGGAGGAGGGTGGAGGAGGAGCAAGAGGAAACGCAGCTCTTCCATCGTGCTTCTCTTCATTTTGCGCTGCCCATGGTGCTGTCATTTAGGGTGCGACAGGGTTCTGAGTTCCATTGTTTGGGATGTCCGGTGGCGTTGGCCAGGGGCCAGAAAGGCATGAGATATTGTTGGAAACGCGTTTGCGGCATTGCGTTACATTTAGCGTGCAGATGCGTGGGCAGTGCCCCCTCAGCCCGCCTCGGGGTTTGCATCATGCCGTTGTTTGTCGAGGACATCGTCCGTTGGTCTTCCTTGTCCTTGGAATGAGCCAAACTATCTTATGCAATTCGTCGTTGTCCCGTTCTCTCTCTGTCTCTCTGTCTCTCTCTCTCTCTCTCAGTTGTACCGTTCTCTCGCTCCTCGTTCCCTCTCTCTCTCTCTTTCTGTGTTTCTCCTTTTCCCAATCCCTGACTCTAGCCCTTTTGCGCTCGAGTAGCGCTGTTAGTGTCATTCTACTTGGTGTTAGCGGGCCAATCTGAACGTTCCGTTCCACTTTCATGTCTCGCCATCGCGGCTGCGGGGGGTGGCGGCGGCAAAGGCCATGGGGGACTCCCGTGGCAAAGCCCTCCTCCGCCGCGGCGCCAGGCTCAGCCGCGCTACTACGGCGGCCAGTTCGGTTACAGCAGCGAACGCGGGCAGTGCGGATGCGGCAAGACCTCGCCCAGTTCCACCTCTTGCAAGCATTGCGGAGTGGAGCGTCAATCCCCAACGCCAGCGTTTCTGCGTGGTCCGCTTGGTGTTTGATCTCAGATTCGGCAGCTTGTGCCTCCCGGGTGCGTCGCCTTTGGCATGTGGTGAGCTCTCCCATCTGGTCCTCAGCAGCTCGTCGTTCTCGGGGGAGCGGGCTCGGGAACGCCTGTCTCTGCGTCAGGGCCGCTGGGGTCCAGGGAGCTCCAGGTGCTCGTCTCCCTTGCCACGCGAGACGGGGATGAAGCAACAGCCTAGAAATATCAGTCCAAGGCTGACTTCTCCACGCCCAGGGTGAAGCCACATCCCAAGTCGCCCCAAGATCACTTTCGGATACGCATCGTGGGATTACGCAGCCAGGCAAGAAGATGATATGCTACCTTGCCATAGGTATAATGAATGGATGGAAGGAGTTCGCACGCAGGATATATTATTCAACGACCTCTCGACCGAGTCTGCGCCCCTCATCAAACAGCATCACGTATGGGTGGCCAACCTCCGCACTTCGCCCGTGCCCGTGTAGTCCGCTGCTCCAGCCCCTGCTGCTGGTGGACCAGCTCTCTCACTACATGACCTGGCGGCGGGCAAAGTGGCAAACGTCACCATGGACGACGGTGATGAGTTGGTGATAGCGACGCTGATGAGGAGGTGTGCGGATGTGATGCGATGGGAATGATGAATGAGTGTGTGTGTGTGTGAAAGAAGGTGTAGATGATTATGGATGGGTGTGTGTGTGATGAGGATGGTGGCCAGAGAAGAGGGTGTGAGGAGGAGTAGCAAGAAGACGAAGAGGACTGCGCGATGTGTCCAGATAACATAAGAACCCCACTTTGGCTGTGCCGGCGAAAGCGGACGCCCTGATTGTTTGTACGCGTGTTTGTATATACATATATATATATGAGTATACATGTTTGTTTATGTGTGTATATGTACATACATGGATATGTGTAGCACACACATGCAGTCACATACACATAATACACGTATATATACACATATATACATACATACATACATAAACACATATATATACATACACACGCATGGGTGTGTATGTATGTGCTTATATTTACATGCATACACATACACATACACGTAACCATATGCGTACACATACATCCACACATACGGACAAACATATGTGCACATGTGTGTGTGTGTGCGAAGATTGTGAGGGAATGGGTGGGCGGGGTGGGGAACAATCCGCCGACCCCTTAGCGTTCATCGGCGCGCTAGATCCTCCCCCCTCCCCAAATCCCTCCCCCGGTAGCCCAGTCCGGTCGATGTGGAGGGGGGGAGGGGGAGGCGGGGGTGGTTACCCGCCGAACGCATCGCGGGGGGGCAGAGGGACCCAAAACAGGCCAACAGGGCCTTGGACTGGCCAAGAGGGCCTCGAGCCGCCGAATGATCGATCCAAAACGTTTGCGCTGGCCTCCAGACGGCCCAAACAGCCCCCAAAACGCCCCCAAGAAAACCCAAGAAGCGTCCCACGACGGCCTCAGGCAAAACATCCCCCCATCGTTTTTGGATCGCGTGCATTTGTACTACAGTATCGCCTCTTTGTGCATTGATAGCGTCCAGGACGGCCCAATGAGCCTTCTGAGTCGCCCCAAGACGGCCGAAGAGACCCTTAAGAGGACTCCCGAACGACCCAGGGGCCCCCAAACCGATCAAGAAACCTCACGACGGCCCGGGGGGGGGGGGGGGGCGGAGCAGCCCCAAGAAGGGGTCAAGCCTCCGATCCTACAACGCCCCTCGGCTGCCCCCAAAAAACCCAACAGGCCCCCCAGGGAACTCCAAATGGCACGAGGAAACACCAAAGAGGCTTTCGGTAAGCCCCCAAAATATTCAAACACTGTTTCCGCAACGCCATCGGGACGCCTCCCACGAGACTCCATCTGCCACCCGAGTGGCCTCCGACGGGCGCCGCTACGTCGCAGGTGCGTGGCAATGCCAGGCTGCCATGCAGTTCTCTTCACCGTCCCCCTCCTTCCCCCCCCCCACTGCGCTGGGTCGACCCGCTGGTCCTGGGGGGGGCGCCTGTCCAGCTCAGTGGCCACAGCCAGGGCCGCTCGCGACGCCGTTGGACCAATGGCGTTTCTTTTCTCTGTGCAGCGTCCCAGAGACGATGCGAAAGGGCGGGAGCGTTCTCACCCGTGCAAGGACAAACTAACAGGGGCGGTCAAATTGGCGATTTTCCATATAAATATTGCACTCGAAGGTGCCCAAGAGGCCCTCGGAAGCAACGCGCCGCAGCCGCCATTCATCCAAGGTGTCGGCGGCGCGGCGCAAGCCCAATAATCCACGTCCGGAGGTGACGTGCTGAGCGGCAGCGTTTTTCGGCGAACGCCTTAATGCAACGTATCCAATGTGTCCAAAGATTCCAGAATTGCAACTTACTGTATTGTGTTACATTATTATGTTTCCCCCCTAACCCCCCCTGGGAGCCGCGCCACAACGCCGTACCAAAATGGTCGCCCCCTTCTGGGGCCGTAAAAACATTCAAAAACCCATTGGGAAATCAACAAATTCGGCCTCTTCGGGCTCCAAGAGGGCCTCAAGATGGCCCAAGATGGCCCCAAGACGGCCCAAGACGGCCCCAAGACGGCCCAAGATATTCCCAACGAGGGCCCATGAGGCCCCCAAGACGGCCCCAAGAGGGCCCCCAAAGCCCCAAGGACGGCCCAAGAGGGCCCCAAGAGCGCCCACAACTGCGCCTCCAGATGCCGAAATCATTGATTTTCCCATGGTTGTTGTAATATTTTAGCGTTCTCGCTTTTTCGACTCAAAAATCCATGACGGCCCAAGCAGCTTCCAGAACCGCCCCAGAACACCCCAAAAAGCCCCCAAGCGGGCCCCAAGACGGCCCAAGAGGGCCCCAAAACGGCCCAAAGAGGCCCCCAAGACGGTCCAAGAGGCCGCGAAGACGGCCCAAGAGGACCCCAAGAGGGCTCCAATGCGGCCGCGAGAGGCCCCGAAGACTGCCTCCGAGGGGGCGAAACGGTGCAAAAGCGCACCAAAACGGCCCAAAACGCCTTCAAGAGGCCCCAAGAGGCCCCCAAGAAGCCTCCAAGATGTCCCCCAGAAGCCTCCAAAAGGCCCCCCCCAAACCCCCCAAAAGGCCACACAGCGACTGGAGTGTAATGTTCTTTCCCCCCCTCTGGGCGAACTGTGGCGCAGCGCCAGCCAGGTGGAAGTTGATCATGGTCACTGCGCCCATGATTAGAGCCGGCGCTGGAAGGGAAGATGGGGAGGGTGTATGAAAAGGAGGGAGGGGGGAAAGGCCCCAAAGAAGCCCCCAAGAGGCCAAAAGAAACTCCCAGGAGGCCTCCAAGAGGCTCCCAAGAGGCCCCGCGACGCGAGAGGAATCCCCCACGCGCGCACGCCCGCGCACGCGCGCCCACCACCCACGCACGAACAGAAAGCAGAGAGAAGAACAACGCAAAGAAAAGGGACGACAGCGTTCAACAGACCGTATACTCCACAATCCCTTGTCCTCGGAATTTGGGGGCGCGGGCCTTTCCTGGCACGTGTTCACTCAAGGCTGAGGGGGGGATTCCACGGGGCCTGAGAACACCCCGAGTATCCAAGTAGTGATTTAGGGCACGGTGGCGGATGGGCACCAGACGTCTACCAGCAATTCAGGTATCGATAACATCCTTGGGCTTGCGCTACACCGCCGACCCCTTGGGGAACAGGCGGTTGTTGCGCGTGGTTCTTGAAGGCCTCGCGCGCGCCTTCTGGGGGCTTCTTGGAATTCTGTTGGGGCTTCGTGGGGGGCCTTTGGAATTTCGCCAGCGACGTCTTACCCAGACCACCAGGAGACCTCGCCCTCCCTCAGGGACCGGGATCTGTGAAACTGTCGCCAATTTCGAAGGCTGCTGGGGGGCCCAGCTGAGTGACGTCTTACCCAGACCTCCAGGAGATTTCGCCATCCCTGTGGGGCTGCGATCTGCGAAACTGTCGCCACTTTAGAGGTAGGGCTGCTGGGGGGTCCAGAGGAGTGACGCCTAACCCAGACCACCTGGAGACCTCGCCACTCCTGTGAGGCTGCGATCTGCGAAATTGTCCCCACTTTCGAGGGCTGGTGGGGGTCCAGCGGAATGACGTCTTACCCAGACCACCAGGAGACCTCGCCATCTTTTTGGGTCTGTGATCTGTGAAATTGGCGCCACTTTCGGGGGGTGTTGGGGGGTCCAGCGGAGTGACGTCTTACCCAAACCACCAGGAGACCTCGCCACTCCTGTGGGGCAGCGATCTGTGAAATTGTCCCCACTTTCGAGGGCTGCTGGGGGGTCCAGAGGAGTGACGTCTTACCCAGACCACCAGTAGACCTCACCATCTTTCTGGGTCTGGGATCTGTGAAGTTGGCGCCTCTTTCGGGGGGTGTTGGGGGGTCCAGCGGAGTGACGTCTTACCCAGTGTCAGATAAGACGTCGCCATTCGTATGGGACTGCGATCTGTGAAACTGGCGCCACTTTCGAGGGCTTCCGTGGGGTCCAGCGGAGCGACGTCTTACGCAGACCACCAGGAGACCTCGCCATCCTTCTGGGGGGTGCGATCTGCGAAACCTTCGCCGCTTTCGACGGCTGAGGTCCAGCGGAGTGACGTCTTACCCAGACCACCAGGAGACATCGCCATCCTTGTGGGGGATGCGATATGCGAAATTGTTGCCACTGCAAAGGGCTGCTGGGGGGTCCAGCCGAGTGGCGTCTTGCACGGACCACCAGGAGACCTCGCCATTCCTGGCACGTGTTGCCGCGGCGGCGGTTGCGCGTCTCTTGCGCTAACTATAGCAGGAATCGTAGTTGTTTCGAGCGCCGCGGCGACATGGCACAGACAGCGCTGCATCTCTAGCGTACTACCGACCAAGGCAACGCTCTTCGGTCTCATTCGTTTGTATGTGTTTTTGTTGTTGCCGTGTGACTCGCGCCACGTGAGCGCATGCCATGCAGCTTGCTTGTCCTGGCAAGTTTGTGCCAAATCCTCTTGCCACTTGATGCAAATTGGTTGGGTACGTCACATGGTAATGGGCACGCGTGGGGAAGCGGGCGAGGACCCACGTGTACAGACGGATTGCATCTGTCAACGCACCCGACGAGTGATTATCGCATGGTTTTCGGCACATCCCGCCACCGTGCCTGGGTTGCGGGCCTGAGGCCGTTCGGATGGTTGACGGGGTCTCGTGGGTGGCTCCTCGGGGGCGTCGTGGAGACAGTTTTTGAATGTATTTGGGGCCTCCTGGGGGCCTCTTGGGAGTTTGTTGCAGCCATCGCGATGCTTTCTCTCGGTCGTCATTTCTTTCCGCGCCCCCCCCTTGCTGTTTCGCTTGTCTTCTGGGGGGCAACAAGCACACGCCGCCACCGAACTCGCGGGGTTACAAATATATATTTTTCACGCGACGACCCATTGACGGTTGACGCCAGGCCAACGGAACAAGCAAAGAAACAGGAGCGGGGCGAAGGAATGGGGGAGGAAGGGACGAGGTAGAGGGCATGGGGTGACGCGTGAACCGCGAGGGGCCAGAGTGGAAAAAAGAGGGGGAGCGGACTCGGAAACGGGCCCCTCAGAAGGCTCCAAGACGGCTTCAAGAAGAGGATTTTCTGCAGGTTCGTGGCGCCGCGTTTCGGAAAGCCTGCTGGGAGCATCTTGAAGCTATACCTAAACCCTCCGAAGATCGCGAGCAGAAACCTGGGAGGACCCAGGAGTGATTCAAGAGAAGACAAGATGAAGTCATCTGAGAGGGCTCTCCTTTGACTTCATGCTGACTCCTCTTGGGCCTCTCTCGGGGCCCTCCCGGGGCCCTCCGAACCCCCCCCCTTGGTGCCGTCCAAGTGGGCCTCAAAGGATCCCAAGAGGGGGTCAGTAGAGCTACAACAATCTCACGCGAGAGGGCAACTGCGTGTTTTTATGTTAGTTGTTATTGGGCCTATCTTGGGGCCCTGGAACGTCGTCTTGGAGGGTCCAGAACTCGAAAAACCTGGGAACATGGCCGCGTGCCGAAAGTGGCATGACATTTCCACCGGGACCCCTCCACTGCAAGCACTGACTGCGGAGTCGATATCTCATCTTCCGCCCACGGCCGCCCTGCAATTCCCGAGCCCGCCCCGGGGATTGCCGACGCTACCTGGCAAACCTTCTTGGCCCAGAAATCTGAATTTCAAAGTTGTGCCATCTCCTTCCTGGCCCCCTCCACACAGCGCGCGCAAATTAACCCCTGCCCTTCCCCCCCTGCTGGAAAACATATATTTTGCATTTCGCTCTGTCGTCTCAGCGTGTTGCTGCGTCCTGTCCTCTTCGGCTTCTTAATGTTAGTATTCCTCGTATCCGTATGTTGATTCCCGGTGCCCTGAAGACAGAAACACAATCTGAAACAGTGCAGAAAATCTCATCATACCTCTTTGACAATTTCTCCTCGTATCCCCTCCTTCCTCATCATTTTCTTCCTCATCCTCATCCTCATCCCTCATCCGCCGATTTGCAAGGATCGGCCGTAGGTTGGACGGGGCATTGGTCGTCCAGCACCTGCTCCGACAAGCATTTGTTCGACGGCACGGCAGCGCGCGCGGGCCCAGCTCTTCGCAAGGCAGCGGCGGGGTCGCAGACGAAACAAAAACGCCGATCACGGTTCCGCCAACGACGGCGACGACGTCGTTGCGGGGACAAACATTGGAGGCGGAGGAGCGAGAGGTCGATTGAGGGGGTGGAGGAGAGGGAGAAGGAGGCAGGTGACGAGAAGAAGTTTGAGGAGGAGGAGGAGGAGGACGACGACGACGACGCCGGGAGGGGGTTGTGGAGAAACCGACGTGGAGGAGAAGGGGGGAACACAAGGGATTCGGGAGGTGGATACAGGAAGAGGAGGAGAGGAAGAAAAGAATGGGTATAGAGGCAGGGGGGAAGGGAAGTACGACTGGTGGGGAAGACTTAGGAGGTTGAAGGCCCTCCTTGGAACGGAAGCGGAATCTGCTAACAGGCCTGAGGCTCGTGGGATCTTGGGCGATCGAAGGGGAGGATGAAGAGGAATAGAAAGGAAATTATTATGAATAGAAGACAGAGGAGGTGAACCAGGACGAGAACGAGGGAGGGAAAGAAAGAAGGAAGGAGGATGAGCAGGACGATGAGGAGGAGGAGGCGGAGGAGGCGGATGGGATGCATGAGGATTAGGAGAAGAGCTGGAACAAGGCAGAGATCAGCAGGGCTTTGCGCATCATCCTGCGAGCGGCCATCGTATTGTAGTAGCGTGTTAGTGCGTGGCAGGGTGTTGTCCCATGTGCGTCGGTACCTGTTCACTACACGGCCGTAGCGAAGCAGTGCGATCACTACGAGGAGGAGGAAGATGAGCACGAGGGAGGGAAAAGGGGACGAACATCAACAGCACGAGCAAACGATAGCGAAAGCAATCGGGATCTACGAGGAGGGCGGGGGCGAACATGACGCATGAGAAACAGAGGGAATGATGAAGACGGAAAGAGGACAGAGAAGGGGAGGGAGAGGGATGAGGAGGAGGCGGAGTACGACGACGTGACGGCGAAGGCAGGCGGGAGGTAGGAGGAGGAGGATCCGACGCAAGAGGACGACAAAGAGTGCGGAGGCGTCGGCGGAGGGAGGAGACGCTCGAGCTCGGCCCATCATCGGGCCGTTCCGCGGGGGCTGGCCATGCGCCGCCGCCTGCGGCAGTGGCTGGAGCTGTGGGACGAGCAGGACCGCGCCTGCGATGCGACGTCAACGACGATGGCGGCAAAGGGAGTGCAAGGCACCGATACCGCCGCCCCAGGAATGGCAAGTTCCCGCGCCAGAGGTTCTCGGGCTTGCGTTGAGGAAACCTCGCGAGTCGTATACGGCGACCTCTCCGCGAGAATTCCTTCCAGAGTCGTCCAGCACGTTTCCCCAAATAGCACTATTTATTCAATCCCCAGAGAACCAATGTGATCCACTGTAGCCCCCCCCTCAAACATGCCCTTGCACGGTCAAACTATGTGCAGGGCTTCCTCTGCATGCGCATGGCTTCCTCTGCTATGCGCATGGCTCTCTCTGTGCGCGCACGGCTTCCCCTGCTATGCGCATGGCTTCTGCTGTGTGCGCATGGTCTCGTCTGCTATGCGCATGGCTTCCTCTGCTCAATAGAGTAGAACTAAGCAAAACATTTAAAAACAGAGCAGAATAGCAGTGGAATTTAGTAGAGTAGAGTAAGGTGGGGTATTGCATGGTGGAGTAGAATAATGTTGGAGTGGAGCAGAGTAGAGAAGGGTAGGGTAGATGGCAGAGTAGGGCCAGGCATAATATGGCGTAGTGTAGATCAGAGCAGCGTAGAGTAGGGTAGAGGAGATGGTTTTCTCTCTCTCTCTCTATATATATATATGCTACATTATATTACAAGTACCGCCCCCCCGGCCCCGGGTCCCACACCTCCCCGCCACATCTCGGGAACGCTCCCGGTACCGCTCCCCCGGCCTTTCCGGGGAGCCTCCACACCGCTCCAGAAGGACCCAAGACGCCTCCCAGCAGCCCCCAGAATGCGAAAGGATGGCCCAAGACGATCCCAAGCAGCCCAAGTCAGCCTTCCGACGGCTCTCCAGGCTTCCAGGTTGTCTCCAAGAGACCCCAAGAGAGGTCCGAGAGGCGTTCAAGGACGGCCCGAAGAGGCCAACATCGTCGATTTGCATTGTTTTATTTCTGTTCTTGGCTTCTTGCGTTTTCGAGCTTCCAACGGTCCAAGAGCGCCGAAGAGGCTCCCAAGCCCGCCCCAAGGCCACCCAAGAGACCCTCATGACGGCCCCAAGACGGGCCAAGAAGGTTTCAAGACTGCCGAAGGCTCGCCCAGGACAGCCCCAGACCACCCCAGAACAGGCCCAAGATGGGCCCAAGAGCGGGAGCAGGAGGCTTCCAGAGACCTCCGAGAGGCCTCCAGGACCACCCGTCGGCCCCCAACACCCCCCCGATCCTTGCTGAGATGCGCACAACAAGTTCTGGTAGTTGAGGGGAAAGTGTGGTATATCATGTTAACTTGATCTTCCAGATCTTGCCTTGATCTTCCAGATATTAACTTGATCTGCCAGATGTTACATAACTTGAACGGTGCAAGTTGTGGAAGATATGGGAGTCAGTTGTTGAACGCGTTTTTTTACAGCGTGTAAGTTACGCGGAAGTTCGGTTTTGGAGTGGTTCTAGTTGTGGAAGTTGCGTTCTGGTTAGTTTTAAAGTTGTTTGTATTATTTCTCATATTTTGTGACAACAACCTGCGTTGCGAACATCGGCTTTCTACAATTTCTCGTTTTTTTTTCTTCCATATCCTAAGATGGGGTTCTGGTTATTACTTGGACGCCTCCTACTCCTCGTCCTCCTCCTTCCTCTTCTCGTCCCCTCCTCTTCTTGTCTCCTCATACGAGACTTACACATGTCCAGATTTACTCAGACACAGACTTACTCATACTGAGACCTACTCATACTCAGACTTCTTCATACCCAGACGTACACATACATAAACTTGTTCATACACAGACTTACTCATTTTCAGGCGGGGTGCTGGTTTCAGCACCCCTAAAGGGCGCCGACAGGGGTGTTTGCACGGGCCCGTTCGCGGCCAGTTTGTAGGGGACGTCTCAGGCGGTTTGCTCGTTTTCATGCCCAGCATCCTTGGCCTTCAGAGCAGATTTGAGGATGTCTCAGGCGGTGCGCTGGTTTCAGCACCCCTAAGGGGAGCCGCCAGGGGTGTTCGCACGGGCCCGTAAGCGGCCAGTTTGGGGGGATGCTTCAGGCGGTTTGCTAGTTCTCATGCCCAGCATCGTTGGTTTTCATAGCAGATGTTGAGGATGTCTCAGGCGGGGCGCTGGTTTCAGCACCCCGAAGGGAAGCCGCCAAGGGTGTTTGCACGGGCCCGTCCGCGGCCAGCTTGTGGGGATGTCTCAGGCGGTTTGTTCGTTTCTATGCCCAACATCCTTGGCTTTCAGGCGGGGCGCTGGTCTCAGCACCCCTAACGGGAGCCGCCAGGGGTGTGTGCACGGGCCCGTACGCCGTAAGCGGCCAGTGTTGGGGGATGTCTTCAGCAGATTCTCGTCGTCATGTCCAACATCCTTGGCTTCCAGCGCAGATTCTGACGATGTCTCAGGCGGGGCGCTGGTTTCAGCACCCCAGAGTGGAGCAACCAGAGTGTTTGCACGGGCCCGTTCGCGGCGAGTTTGCGGGGATGTCTCAGGCGGTTTGCTCGTTTTCATGCCCAACACCTTTGGTTGTCAGAACAGATTTTGAGGATGCCTCAGGCGGGGCGCTGGTTTCAGCACCCCTAAGGGGAGCCGCCAGGGGTGTTCGCACGGGCCAGTAAGCGGCCAGTTTGTAGGGGATGTCTCAGGCGGTTTGCTCGTGGTCGTGTCCAACACCCTTGGCTTTCATAGCAGGGTTTGAGGATGTCTCAGGCGGGGCGCTGGTTTCAGCACCCCTAAGGGGAACCGCCAAGGGTGTTTACACGGGCCTGTTCGCGGCCAGTTTGTGGGGATGTCTCAGGCGGTTTGCTCGTGCCCATGCCCAACATCCTTGGCTTTCAGGGTCGATTTTGAGGGTGTCGCAGGCGGGGCGCTGTTTTCAGCACCCCAACGGGGAGCCGCCAGGAGGTAGAACACGTGCCCGTTGGCGGCCAGTTTGTGGGGATGTCTCAGGCGGTTTGCTCGTGCTCATGCCCAACATCCTTGGCTTTCAGGGTCGATTTTGAAGGTGTCGCAGGCGGGGCGCTGGTTTCAGCACCCGTACGGGGAGCCGCCAGGGGGTAGGACACGGGCCCGTTCGCGGCCAGTTTGTGGGAATGGCTCAGGCGGCTTGCTCGTTTTCATGCTCAACAAGCATCCGTAAGGAGAGCCGCCAGGGGGTAGGAGACGGGCCCGTTCGCGGCCATAATGTGGGGATGTTTCAGGCGTTTTGCTCGTCAGTGCGCTCACGAACTGACGCTCATTATGGCATGACATAAAACATGAGATGCAAATATGGGGAGCTCCACGCAGTGAGTAATTTTGCTAAAACAAAAAATACGTTATGCCTGCCCCCCCATAGCGTTGTATTGACGTTTTCTTTCTCGAGCGTTTTGCGCTGCCGGCGCTTCATGTTTCAGGTTCGTGGCGCTATACAGCGCTTTGCGCTGCTCCTCCCCCCATCCAGCGCTTTGCGCTGCTCCTACCCCCGGGCGCTTGCGCTGTTCCCCCACCCGCGCTTTTGACGCTATCCAGCGCTTTGCGCTGTTCCTCCCCCCTCCAGCGCTTTGCGCTGCTCCTCCCCACAGCGCTCGCGCTGTTCCCCCACCAGCGCTTGCGCTGCTCCTGGCACGCAGGAGGAGGAGGAGGAGGAGGAGGAGGAGGAAGAGGAGGAGGAGGAGGAGGAGGAGGAGGAGGAGGAGGAGGG
>CAUYUJ010005603.1:2500-63761 GCA_963575745.1 Prorocentrum cordatum | reverse complement strand
TCTCTCCTCCGCCTCCTCCCTCCTCTTCTCCTCCTCCTCCTCCTTTCCCCCCTCCTCTTCCTCCTCCTCCTCCTCCTCCTCCTCGTGCTCCTGCTCCTCTTGCCCGTCGTCCTCATCATTCTGGCACCCTATGCTCGTCGCGCTATGCAAGGCAAAGCACATGAGCAGATTGAGACCCATGACGGTACGGTACAACATCGTTCGAAGAGTACATCTCAGGTCCTGGAGTACTGGAACATGGCCCCTGCTAAGCTTGAGATGCGGGTGCGCCGCCTGAAGAGGATCCAGACTATCCTCGGACACCAGTGGAGAAACGGCCAGATACTCACCTCCCTCTTCGGTCACTTCCCTTTCGAGATAGATCCGACGATCGAGGAGAGCGAGTTGCGGGACGGTGCGAACCCATGGGCGAAACAGATGCGAGACGACATTCTGCAGGGTGTAGGAGGACTCGATGATGAGGGAGGGTTCTTGGGCAGTCAAATTCGCACGGGATGGCTGGACTTATTCACAGATGACGAAATGAAACATGAGTTTTTGATGCAGGATTTCACGGTGTTACGAAGAGGGATTTATATGAGCGCTATTCCGCCCCCTGGATGGTCCCCTGCTCAACGACCACCTCCTGAACCCGCACGCCCCAGTATTTATGCAGACGCTACTCAATGGACATGTGGGTATCGGAATGAGACGGGGACAGTATGCACATGCACGTTTACTACATACAAGGGGGTCACACAGCACAGGATGGCCAAGCACGGTATGAGGGATATATGGACACGCGCGGTCAGCACGAACGTGTGCCCCTATTGCCTGGTCACATTTAGCTGCGTGAAGACGGCCCAGAGACATTTACTCGCTACAGTTTCTCGTGGAGGCCGATGTAATGACCAGTCGAGGTTTTTCGGAGGACGAATGCATCCAGACAGAGTGGACTGCCACCTCTGTGATCATAGAGCTCAAACGTTTGAAGAGCTACAGGAGCACATCAGAACACACCTGCCTCCTCTGGACTGTCTGGCGGACACAGCTGCTCAGCGGGGTCATGGCTCTCAAGCTCGGCGACCCCACGTGGGGCCTGAAGAGGGCAGGAGAAGGAGGCGACACCAAGGGCCAGAAGAAGACCCGCCTCCTCTCGGACCTGCTGGGCGGCGACGCGAAGGAGGTCAATACCGTGAGCAAATTACTGATCGTGCTTACCAAGCTGGCGCTCACCAACGCCGCAGAAATTCGAGAAATCACGGGGATGCTTTGGGTCACGCTCCTCATCAGCGCCGACTCCCCCGTGGTCAAGTCCATGATGCAGCAAGGCAGGGACTACCACGAGACCGCGAAGTCGTTGAAGGACGATCCCGTGAAGCAGGAGGAGCTCGGCCCGCCCTTCATCCACATCTTCGCGGCCATGCTCCGCGGACTGGGCGAGTACGAAGACATCGAGAAGCGCGACGCCGAGATCCTCACCCAGTTCTATATGGAGAAGATCGCGGGGGCACAATGCAAGGCGGGCGACCTGCTGGGCAAAGTACTATATTGCAAATGCAAGATGGCCAAGCAGAAGCAAGGCACATCAGAGATGGCCAGAATATCCCTCGCGATGCACCAGAGCTACGACGAGCTGCAGAGCGTGTGCGTCCGCATATTGCTTGCCCACCAGGCGATCCAGAAACACGGCCCGCCCCCGCGCGGCTCTCTCGAGAGGGCCGCCCAGAGCCTGCTCGAGGAGCTCGAGGCAGGGTCCTCCAAGAAGGGGAAGGGCGGCAAGAAGGAGTAGAGATCGGTCGGCCCAAAGTGAGATTGACGCACGTACAGAGAGTACAGATAGCGACGGCTTCAGAGAGATTGTTGGAATTGGTGGAGAGAGGGTATGTTCCAGTTGAAGCAGCTATCAGACAGGCAGTGAACACAGCAACGGTGATCCAGCCACCACGAGCCCGACCGAAGAAAGGAGGGAGGGGGACGGGAAGTGCTCCAAGCAATCCTGAGGCCCAACACTCTCCGCCTAGTTCTTGAACTTTTTCTAGCTTCTGTGCCCTCGTTCACCCTCGAACTTTTCTCCTGGCCCTCGGCTCTTTTCCTCGGTGTTTTTCCCTCTGTTTGTCGGGCCTCGGGGGCTCGGTCGTTCTGGTTTCGCCCCTGGGCGTTCGAGGGTGGGAAAAAACTTGTTTAACAGGGGGTTGACCCTGTGACATGCGGGTGCGAGGCGGCCTCTCAGTCTTCCGCAAATGAGAGTGCCGCAGATCGCCAGAGCAGACCTCCTGCCAACACGGCAGGACTACAAAGTCCCCTGATGGGTCCTCAGGGCTGAGTAGCAAGCAGATTGTAGTTGTAAACTGATGCGAATGTATCAGGAGTGGCCCAGGCCTCTCACGAGTGGACAATCTGACTTAATGCCCCCAGAGCTCGATTCGATTCGATTCCTCCCCCCTCCCTCCCTCCTCCCTCCACATCCCTTGTCCTCGGCGCTCATCTTCGCCTCGTCCTCCTCCGGAGGAGATGAGGCCGACGCCGTCGTCGAAAAAACAAGCAGACAGACAGACGAGGGAGAAGGAGGAGGAGGAGGAGGAGGAGGAGGAGGAGGAGGAGGAGGAGGAGGAGGGAGGAGGAGGAGGAGAAGGGAGGAGGGAGCAGGAGGAGGAGGAGGAGTGGCAAGAGAATGGGGGGCGTCAAGGGCGCATTGGGGAATGATGGGGGGGGCGGAGGAGGAAGAGGAGGAGGAGGAGGAGGAGGAGAGGGAGGAGGGGGAGGAGGGGGAGGAGGGGGAGGAGGAGGAGGGGGATGGGGAGGGGAAGTTCCTCCTCCTCCTCCTCCTTCTATTCCTCCTCCCCCTCCTCCTCCTCGTCATCCTGGAGGAAATACAGACCTTCACGCCCCAGGCTCAAGGAGGAGGAGGAGGAGAAGCAGGGTGAGGAGGAGGAGGAAGAAAAAGAGGAGACGGAGGAGGAGGAGCTTGGTACGTTGAAAGGGGGAGAAGGCGAAGGAGGAAAATGAGGAGAAGGAGGAGGAGACGAAGGGGGCGCGAAGCGCATGTTTGAATTCAAACTGGAGCGCAATGAGCTTGGTACGTTTGAAGCGAACTGCAGCGCAAAGCGTTTGATTGAAGTGAGTTGGAGCGCAAGCGCTGGCATCGCAAAGCGCTGGGCGGAGAAAAAAAACAAAAAAAACTATGGGGGCATACATAACGCAACAACATAGAACCACGTGGCTGATCAAACAAGCAAAATCTGTATTCGCAGAGCGTTTTTTTTTTTTTTTTTTTTTTTTTTTTAAATGGTAAAGTTACAGGAATTAGAGTGGTTGAAGATAAGGGGCAAGTTAGGGGATAGATAGGGGAAATAAATTTTCAAAAAGACACAAGCAAAACAATACGAACAACTATCTTCCAGATCTTAGATGTGAGCATCTCAGTGAAAGGCCCCAACAACCCCGACGAGGCTCCAAGAACAGCCCAAGAGAGCTGCGAGAGCCGTCCCGAGAGAGCCCAAAGAGGGTCAACTCGTTGACCCCCAATGTTTTTTATGATTGGTGTTCGCCGTTTCACGTTTTCCCGTTTCCAGCCTTCGAAGATCGAGGATTTTGGGAAACAAGGAATTCCCACAATTCGATTTATTATATGTATATATATATATATATATATATATATATATCCGATTCGGGGGTCTTACACATTCCCTGACATCTGGCCGGTACCGCGCCTCTCGGCTTCCCGGGGGGGCCCCAAGACGCCCAAGGACAGCCCAAGACGACCCCAGGGAACCCCCAGAGCGTAAAGAACGGCCCAACACGCTCCCGCGCAGCCCGAGACACCCTTCCGACGGCTCTCCAGGCCTCCGGCAGGCCTCCAGAACCCCCACGGGGTCCGGAAGATCCCACACCCCTGAGAGGTCTGGCTAAGAAAACCCGCGAGGCACAAACAAAAAACAGCGCCGAACAGCGCCGAGGAACTGGAAGAACATTGAAATCTAACAATTTGCTTTTCAAGAGCCCATTTCTTTATTGCTTGGGGCATGACGGGCGTCATGGCCTCCGCCCTCCCCCCCCTATGACGTAACGCTCCCCCCCCCCAGTGCGCTCCAGGCACTGCCGCCGTGCGTATTGGGATCCGCGTAGGTGTCCGCGTAGGAATCCGCATAGGAGTCTGGTCCGCAGTCGTCGACGTCGTCGTCGTCGTGGCTCGTCGCTCGTCGCTCGTCGCTCGTCGCTCATCGTCGTCGTGCGCGCGGACGCGGCTGGAGCCTGTTTTTTTTTATTCCGGGCCGATGACGGCAATCATCTGGGAGGGGGAGGGGGTCGATGACGTCACGCTTCGCGCCGGCGGCGCCTGGGAATGCTTAGGAATGACGGAGGACGGGTGGCACCACCACGTAGGTGGCGATCTGCACCACAACGCTTGTGTACACCTCAGTGCCTGCGTACACCACAGCCCGCGCGGGCACAACAGTTCCTGTGTACACCACAGCGCCTGCGTACACCACATCCGCCGTGTGCAACACAGCAGTGTATACCACAACGCCTGCGTGCATTGCAGTGCCTGTGTACACCACGGCGCATGTGTGCACCACACCAACCGTGTGCACCACTGTTGCACGTAGAATGCTTGAAGGAATCATTATGGCAAAATGGAGCGCTTGTGGATTCCACCGACAATAACAGAAAATAATCCTTATGGACAAGGGAACACCAAGGGAATCTACGAGTCCTTCCGAGTTCGCCCGCACCACCGTAACTCCTCCATCTGTGTCCACAAGGCTCCAGCTAAAGTGGCCGTCCGAGAACCAAGTGGGCCGATTCAATAGAACATTCTGCGGTGCACGCTGACTTGCGCACGTGTGCTGCAGCGCCAACCCGCACGACAGGGGGTAAGGAGGAGGAGGAGGAGGAGGAGGAGGAAGAGAAAAAGGAGCAGGAGGAGGAGGAGGTGGAAGTGGAGGAGAAGGGAAAAGGGAAAACGTCGCATCCGATTATCAGCACTTTGCTGGCGTGGCGCTTCCGCAGCAGATCCTCACGTACAGGCCCCTTCACTTCATTTGTTTTTCCCGTGTTTCCTCATCATGTTCCCAGGGCGGCCTCTGGGAACATGATCGCCCGCTCTGCGTTGGTTGCTGCCGCTCTGCAGCTTAAGGGGCGAGCACCGCGCCCAGGCCGCGCTCGCAACGCGGGTTCTCGGCGGCCCCTGTCTCGGCGGGCCCTTGTCTCGGATGATGGAGTTGGCGCCGTCTGCGTCTCATCGCACGTGACGAGTGTCTCTGTCTCTCCCTTTCTCTCTCTCTTTTTCTTTGGCACGTTGGCTTTCTCCAATCAACACAAGGATTTGTAAAGGTTATATCAGTGAGTCGTGTTGTATGGTTGGCCTCCCGCCTTGTTTTTTTCAGTCCTGGTACTTCGCAGGTCGTCGTTCTGCAGTTCCGCTGGACACCGCAATGCGCTCGCAGCTTACTTCATCGAGGCCGCAGAAAACGAACGTTATACATGGGGATGTAGTCCTACACCCCCTCCCCCCCTCCGCAGAAGGGATCTGAGAACTTGGAGGCGTGTGGCTTCAGACAAGTGTTCCTTGTCGTTACCTTTTGGGGCCAGGCCTAACATTATTCGAGATGGACTGGGTTCGAATATGACATGGATGTGGTGCTCAGCATGGCGCGTGCGATGTCCCAGCAGCCAACGGTTGTTTCTGCTACCATCAGATCCGCTGTCCCAACCCACCCCCCCGCGAGACTTGTTGCTCATTCCCGGATGCCGGTTGCGCACTCTTCCGCGTGATAAAGAAGCAACCATTTGACCCAGCATATTGGCAGAATAGAGTAGTCGAGCCTTCGAGCAGTTGAAAAGGTGGACATTCGTAGTGCTATAAAGAGGTAGGTTCGTGAGAGTAACGAGTAGTGGAGCAATGCTTAAGGCGTAAAGTAGTATGGGAGCAGCGTAGTACAGCACGAATATTGTAGAGTAGATGTGTCATAGCTCACAGCAAGCGAGGAGTAGTAGCAGCAGCATGGGCAGCATTGCAGTACAGCTTCAACATGGCCCCATTGTACTGAAGTAGTGCTGGAAAGTGGCAGAGCCGTAGTGCTGTAGATCAGCAGCACTGCATCACAATAGAGACGCGTGGCTGCATGGACGCATCATGGCAGAACGCACGGCCGCATAGTAGTAAAATGGTAGAGCCGCGTAGTGGTAGAATTGTATAATGGTAGAGTTTTAGAGTGTATGGTAGTGGCAGAATCTCTGCCTGCCAAGTCGGTGGACCGTAGCACGTGGACTACGAGTGGTCCAGACTTCTACTCATCGTCTCTCTTTCGCTGTTCTTGTCGCCACTATGGTCTCTTCGTCCGTCGCAACCGCCACCATCGTTACACCGGTCGCACCATTCAGGATTGCGTGCTCCCTCCCGCCCAAGCCGGTGAGGGAATTTGGGAAGCATCACGCCGGCACGCCTCGAAGGGCCGCGTGTCACGTAGGGCAGGGCTGATTGCGCGTCCACGTTTACTATGGGTTGTGCATGCGGTTTGTGTATTTCGCGAAGGTTCGCTTGTGCGAGTGTTTGTTCACTTGTTTGCGTGCGCGCTTGTTTGCGTATCGAGATACACACAAGCAACGCGCAATCGCGGCGGAGTGACCACTATGATGTCTGGCGGGCTTGCACACAGCAGGCAATATGCCAGCACCCCCGCCGTCTCTGTCAAAAACATGTGCAAAGTGATCGCGGGGTGCCCGTGCATGATCCAGATTTAGCCGCAAAGTGCAGCTTGAAGGTTTGTTGACAGATAAGGTGGCCCTGCGCACAGCAGGCTTTTCATTTGTTGGCACCAACGCCGTCCCGGTCAAAAAACGGTACAAAGTGCTCGCGGAGCCCCCAACCATAATTACCGACTCTGCCGCAGAGTGCTTTTTGCATTGTTCTGATGACAGGGATGGCTGGGGGGCGCGGTGTCCCGGGTTTGTCGCGGGTCGGGCGGGGGAGGGTGGGTGATAAACCCTTCATCGAAGGGGAGAAAAGGAAATGTAAGAGGAAGTGTCCTCAACCACTCACGCCCATAGTGCTGGTGGGATTGCTTTCACCTACGTTTCTTCATCAGAGTGAGGTGGCCGAACAGTCATTCAGTGTCCATGGTTGCTTGGCTGAAGTGGGATCCCGCGATGCGGATTATTGTTGTTGTGGTTGTTTGTTGTGTGTTGTTTGTTGTATGTAGTGTGTTGTTTGTTGCTATTGCTGCTGCTGGTGGTGTTCTTGTTGTTGTTGTTGCTGCTGCTGTTGTTGTTGTTGTCGTTTGGCGTCGTCCCCTCCGCGACCCAGCCCGCGACCCACTGGCTACCCCGCCCGCGACCCGCCCGCGACCCACCCGCGACCCACCCGCGACCCACCCCGCGGCCCACCCGCGACCCACTCGCGACCCACCCAGCGAACTGCCCGCGACCCACCCGCGACCCAGCCGCGACGCAGCCCGCGACCCACCCACGACCAAGCCCGCGACCCACCCTGCGACCCACACACATTGCTTTAACGAAAAATCGGCGCCTGTGCGGCGGGTTCGTTGTATAATTTGTAAAAAGCAGGCGCCTTCGGCGGGCTTCTTCAGAGCCTCGCAGACTGCCGACGACCCCGCCGCCCCCTCACTCTTATCCGCGACTGCGGGGCGCTACATCAGAGTGAGGGGGCCGAACGGTCATTCGTTGTCCCTGGGCCCGTGGCTCAATAGGGAATTTGTGGTGAGAATTCTGCTTGTTGCGTTGTTGTTGTTGTTGGTGGTGGTGGTGTTGGTGTTGGTGTTGTTGGTGTTGTTGTTGCTGTTGTTGTTGGTGTTGTTGTTGCTGTTGGTGTTGTTGTTGTGGTTGTTCTTGTTGTTGTTGTTGTTGTTGTTGTTGTTGTTGTTGTTCTTGTTGTGGTTGTGGTTGTGGTTGTGGTTGTGGTTGTGGTTGTGGTTGTTGTTGTTGTTGTTGTTGTTGTTGTTGTTGTTGTTGTTGTTGTTCGTTGATCGTTGTCGTCGTCCCACCCGCAATCCACCCGCGACCCACCCCGCGACACACCCCGCGACACACCCCGCGACACACCCCGCGACCCACCCCGCGACCCACCCGCGACCCACCCCGCGACCCACCCCGCGACACACCCCGCGACACACCCCGCGACCCACCCCGCGACCCACCCGCGACCCACCCGCGACCCACCCCGCGACCCACCCGCGACCCACCCGCGACCCACCCGCGATCCACCCCGCGACCCACCCTCAAGGGAGGCGAAACCACCCGGACCCGACAATTGACGTTTACTAAACGTTCTTGGGCGTTTACTAAACAGCCCTGCCATGTTCGATTGATTCCTTGTGTACGTTTACTAAACGGCTTCGCTTGTCGGGGTGATTATGATGGGCTGGATTTTCTGCACTCTACACCCGCGACCCAACAGCGACCCACCAGCGACGACCCACCCGCGACCCATTTGCGACCCACCCGCGACCTACCCACAGGCTCGCACACTGCCGACGTCCCAACCGCCCTCTCACTCTTACCCGCATCTGCGGGTTGACACGTATATTTGACGATGTGTTGCCCCTCTTCTGTACCTGCACTTGAGCATGACTCAGCGCCCCCAGCCCCACACGACTGCCCCCTCACCAGTCCTGGCAGGACGAAGCCGCCGGACAGGCCGAAGCGCATCCAGCTCTGGAGTCGCACCCGAACGCACTGTCGCCAGACGGCAGGGCCACCTCCGTGCTGGTGCCCTTGTGCGGGCGCGGGCCAGACCTTGCCCGGCTCGCGGAGAATGGGATGCAGGCGGTGGGCGTCGAGTGTTCCCGCCGCGCCATCGCCGGGTTCGCCTCCGACCACGGCTACGAGCTGTCCATGGGCGACGGTGGCGGTGAGGACGTCTCCTTCACAACGTGGTACGCGGGGCCGTGCACCATATTCGAGGGCGACTGGTTTGAAGCCACCCCAGAGTTGCTCGGGGGAAAGTTCGAGGCCGCCTTCGACCACGGCGCCCTGGCGGTCGTGGAACCGAAGCGGCGCGCGGTCTACGCCACGGTGCTGTCGGCCATGCTGCGCCCGACGGCCAGGCTGATTGTCATCGCGCCTGAGTTCGACGAGTCCTCCTGCGCGCCGGAGCTCACCGCGCTCGGGCCCCACAGCCTGCCCCTGCAGGAGCTCCGGGAACTCTTCCCCGAGTTCGACGCGGAGGTGCTTTTCGAGGCGGAGGTCGGCGCGCCGCCCGGAGGCCCACCCGGTGCCGACCACCCGTCGCCCTCCGGGAGGAAGGCCCTCGGCAGGCTGGCGGCTGCCGCGAACTTAGGCTGGGTGCTTGAGCGGGCCGTGCTGCTGCGGCGGGAGGCACCGCTGTACACGCCACGGCCAGGACAGGTCCCGCTGTGGACCCCGCGCGGCGTGTAGCCGGGCGCTGGAGCCAGCGGCGAGCGCTTCACCCGAAGAAAAGGGGGCGATCATGCTTTCATTCCCCGCTGCCCCCCCCTTCCCGTCCTCCGACCCTTCTCCTCTGTGCCATCCCCCGCCCCCGAGAGTCCCCAACTCCCCCCGCGGGGCGCGAACATGATTGCGCTCTGCGCTTCGCTGTCGGGGCTGGGGCGGCGCGACAGTAGGAATGTCTCTTGTAACACCCCGCAGTTGCGGATAAGAGTGAGGAGACGGGCGCGGGGTGGGTCGCGAGTGGTTCGCGGGTGGGTCGCGGGGTGTGTCGCGGGGTGGGTCGCGGGTGGGGTCGCGGTCGGGTCGCGGGTGGGTCGCGGATGGGTCGCGGGTAGGTCGCGGGCCAGGGGGGCGGGCGGGTCGCAGGTGGCTCGCGGGTGGGTCGCGTGCGGGTCGCGGGTGGGTCGCGGGTGGGTCGCGGGTGAGTCGCGGGTGGGGTCGCGAATGGGACGACGACAACAACATCAGCATCAACAGGAACAACAAACATAACAACTGCACCGCAAACAACAACAGTCATGTTCATATTGATCGTTCTTATCGGCTCGCTTGTCACCCAAGACGTATAATTATCCCAAACCCTCGATACCCGCCCTCTTCGTCTTCGATCGACCCCCTTGGGGGTATATATTCCTTACCTGCAACGTGTATTTCGTGCAGCCCCTGAGACAGGGTAAAAGAAGACGGAAGGGAGGGGCAAGGGGAAAGGAGGAGGATGGAGCACGATAGATAGAGAGAGAGAGAGAGAAAACAGCAAAGAGAGTAGCAGAAGGGGGGTTACGAGCAGAAAGCAAGTGACGGAACCAGACGGGCAGATCGGGCGGAAAAGCTTTAACGGGCAGGCGGGGAAGGCGGGCCCAGGCAGCCAGGTCGAGCAAGCGGGTTGCTGAAGCGTGCGTCCTGCATGAATCGCGAGGCAGTCTCGAGCGATAGCGCAATCTGCAACGGGGCCACGAAGGGCAGCGAGGGGGCCACGGAGGTGAGCAACGGAGTCACGAAGGGCAACGAGGGGGCCACGGCATGGCTGCAACGGAGCCACGAAGGGCAGCGAGGGGGCCACGAAGGGCTGCAACGGGGCCACGGAGGGCAGCGAGGGGACCACGAAGGGCAGCGAGGGGGCAACGAAGGGCTGCAACGGGGCCACGGAGGGCAGCGAGGGGACCACGAAGGGCTGCAACGGGGCCACGAAGAGCAGCGATGGGGCCACGATGGGCTGCAACGGGGCCACGAAGGGCAGCGAGGGGGCCACGAAGGGCTGCAACGAGGCCACGAAGGGCAGCGACGGGGCCACGAAGGGCTGCGACGGGGCCGCGAAGGGCCGCGAGATCCCGATTCTGAAGTAGGCTTTGAGGCTGTCCTAGGCCTAGGCGTGAGCGCGACTCCTGAGTGCCTGAGTGTCGGGAGCGCGGCGCTTGAGTAAATTGCGGGGAGTTCCAAGCCAAGAGCGCGATTCCTCAATACATTGCAAGCAAGTCTCCAACGAGAGCGCGACTCCAGAGCGCCGAGAGAGCGATTCCTGTATAAATTGTAAGGAATTTCCCAGCGAGCGCCCGATTCCTGAATAAACTGTGAGGAAGTCTCTGGCGGGACCGTGGGTCGAGGGAGTCTCAGGCGAGAGCCGTTGTTGTTGTTGTTGTTGAACATTATTAATTCTAAAGAATAATTATTGTTGGGACCCCTGGTGCACGGCCCCCCCGCCGCGCCTAGGCCGCAGCTACATTTTCATCATTTTTTCGCGAAAGCTTCAGAAAAGTGGATGGGGTCCAGATCCGGTTGTTTTGTTGTAATCCGTTTTCCCTTGCAAAAAACACTATAAAATGACATTTCTTGTTCTAATATAATCAAATTTCAAGAATCCCTTGCAAAAAATAAGGTAAAGTGGACATTCGCGCGCGCAAGACGAAATCCTTCCAAAAGCTTAGTGTTCGGAGCGATTTTAACATAAAAACATCAAAAAACCAATGGTTTCTCAACAAAAAAATGTCAAAATCTCATCCCGCGCGCTCTTGCGGATTCGTAGGAAAACCAACACTTTTTAAACATTTCTGTCAAACGGGCTTTTGCGAGCAACTTTTTCGAACTTCTGCGACAACGGTTGCGCACCTGCCAGGGCCATCATCCCTGTCAAATAATACCATGCGGGACACATTCGTTTTTTGCGCGCGCACGCCGAAATCTCCAAAAACCAAAAACCATCCCTCCGGAATTTGCCCTAAAGATGTGATAAACTATCTTGTGAGTACGTATCATGTGTATCATGTGTATCATGTACCATATGCATCATATGCAACAGATGTTCTGTGGAAGGCTTAACAACTTCTGTGGGTTAACAAGGCTTAACAACTTCTGTGGGTGTACGAACGTAGGCTTAACAACTTCTGTGGGTGTGTACTCCACGCCAGTGTAGTAGCCACGGTCGTCCGCAGGCCACGAAGTGAAGTGTCCGAACGTCATAGGGCGGGAAGCTGGGTGTGGGTGGTGGCGAAGAGTCGTGTGGATATTTGGTAGAGCTTGCACTGCCCCCCCACAAAGTGGGGGTATTGGCTGGCGTCGCATGAAAACCCTGGCACTGGTGAGAACACTGAGCGTTCGGGTAAAGTGATTGTTGTTGTTGTTGTTGTTGTTGTTGTTGTTGTTGTTGTTGTTGTTGTTGTTGTCGTTGTTGTTGTTGTTGTTGTTGTTTGTTGTTGTTGTTGAATATTATTACTTCTAAAGAATAATTATTGTTGGGGCCCCTGGTGCGCGACCCCCCCGCCGCGCCTAGGCCGCAGCCTCATTTTCATCATTTTCGTGAGGAAGTCTCAGGCAAAACGGGTTGGTCCGGATCCGGTTGTGTTGTTACGATCGGTTTTCCCTTGCAAAAAATAAGCTAAAGTGGACATTTCTTGTTCTAACATAACCAAACTTCAAGAATCCCTTGCAAAAAATAAGGTAAAGTGGACATTCGCGCGCGCAAGACGAAATCCTTCCAAAACCTTAGTTTTCGTAGCGATTTTAACATAAAAACATCAAAAAAACAATGGTTTTTCAAAAAAAAATGTCAAAATTTCATCCCGCGCGCTCTTGCGGATTCGTAGGAAACCCAACACTTTTTAAACATTTCTGTCAAACGGGCTTTTGCGAGCAACTTTTTCGAACTTCTGCAACAACGGTTGCGCACCTGCCAGGGCCATCATCCCTGTCAAATAATACCATGCGGGACACATTCGTTTTTTCTTCGCGCGCGCACGCCGTCGTCGTCGGCCGCGGGGCCCTGAATAGTAGCCACGGTCGTCCGCATGCCACGAAGTGAAGTGTCCGAACGTCATAGGGCGGGAAGCTGGGTGTGGGTGGTGGCGAAGAGTCGTTTGGAAATTGTTGACGCTTCGCGTATCCCCACCAGCCCATCCAGAAACGATGCTCAGGGGAGTTGAGGTGATCAGGGAAGTCGGGGAGCATGCAGAATAACAAAGGGCGGGGGAAGCTGTCACAGACCCCGAGAGGGGGAGGATGGAAGAGGAGTCGTCGTCGTCGTCGTCGTCGGAGGAGGAGGAGGAGGAGGAGGAGGGGGAAGAGGAGGAGGAGGAGGAGGAGGAGGAGGACGGAGAAGGAGGAAGAATCGGAGGAGGAGGAGGAGGAGGGGAAGGAGCTTCTTGGGGGTCTTTTGAGGGCCTCTTGGAGGGCTTTTTGGGCGCCTTGGGGCATCTTGGGCGCCTCTTGGGACCCTCTTGAGGCGCTCTGGGGAGCCTTCGGGGCGCTTTTGGGGCCATCTTGGAGGGAGTCGATCAAACAAGAGGGGGGGTTTAATTAGCGCCCCCCCTCGGAAGCCCCTAAAATCGCCTCTTGGACCCCTCTTGGAACGCTCTTGGAGTGCTCTTGGGCGCTCTTGGGGCCGTCTTGGGGCTCTTTTGGGGCTCTCTTGGGGCCCTCTTGGGCCATCTTGGAGCCATCTCCAGGCCTCGGATGGCCATCGGAAGCGAAAAGGCGAGAAAGCAAAAATCATTGATTTTCCTTAGGTTTTGGGACGATTTTGGCCTCTTCGGGGCCTCCTTGGGGAGCTGTTTGGCCACTTGGAGTTATCTTGGGGCCGTCTTTGGGCTTCTTGGAACCATCTTAGGAGCCATCGTGAGCGATCTTGCGCTATCTTGAGCCATCTTGGAGCTCATCTTGGGTTCTCTGAGGCGCTCTTGGAGCCGTCTTGGGCCATCTTGGACGCTCTAACTACCCGCGGCCCCCCCCGTCCAGGTCCAGGGGAGGGGGTAGGGGGAGGGGTAAACCCCTCCCCAAGGGGGAAGAGGGAGGGGTGGAAGAGGATCTGCTCTAGACCACCTACGCCCAGAGGGCTGGTGGGATTTGGTAGAGCTTGAACCGGCCCCCCCACAAAGTGGGGGTATTGCCCGCCTCCTATGAAAACCCTGGCGCTGGTGAGAACGGAGTGTCCCCACGTGCTAGTAATTGTTGTTGTTGTTGAATATTATTACTTCTAAAGAATAATTATTGTTGGGCCCCCTGGTGCACGCCCCCCTCGCCGCGCCTAGGCCGCAGCCACATTTTCATTATTTTCGTGAGGAAGTCTCAGGCAAAACGGGGTAGTCCGGATCCGGTTGTTTTGTTGACGCCCGCTTTCCCTGCCAAAAAACATTTTATAAAATGACATGTCTTGTTCTAACATAACCAAACTTCAAGAATCCTTTGCAAAAGATGACACGCCGTGCACACTCGCGCGCGCAAGATGAAATCCTTCCAAAACTTCAGTTTTCGTAGCGATTTTAACATAAAAACATGAAAACCCAATGGTTTTTCAAAAAAAAGTTTCAAAAAAATCTTCCCGCGCGCTCTTGCAGATTTCTTAGGAAACCCAGTACTTTTGCAACATTTCTGTCAAACGGGCTCTTGCGAGCAACTTTTTCACGTGCTTCGAACTTCTGCAACAACGGTTGCGCGCATGCCAGGGCCATCATCCCTGTCAAATAATACCATATGGGACACATTCGTTTTTTCTTCGCGCGCGCACGCCGAAATCTTCAAACACCATTGGGTTTCTTAAGAATTTCAGCACCGCGTATCATAAAATCGCACGAATCGCACCGTAGGTCCTCGAAAAACACGTGCACGGATTTTCCAAATTTCTACGTGCACCACAGAACAAGAATGAGCATGTATCGTCTCACAACAACGGAAACAAGTCCTGTGGTATGCTGGCGCCACCCACGTGGCACCACTCAAAATAAGTGTCTTCGCTTGTGTGGTACAGAAACGGAAAAACGTTGTATCAGACGCTAGCGCCTCACCAGCCAAAGCAGTCCATATCATTGTAGGACCTACAGACAGTACCGGCGTCGTACTGGTTTACCGTGGTTTCCTATTCTAGCGTCAGGAACATGTTACCACGAAAAACCAGTACAGGTGTCCAGTGTTGGAACAGGGGGAAAAGTCGTATACTAAGCTAGCTTACAGAAAATGTTACCACAACAAGTCACTGTACCCATGCGCCAGTGTAGTAGCCAAGGTCGTCCGCAGGCCACGAAGTGAAGTGTCCGAACGTCATAGGGCGGGAAGCTGGGTGTGGGTGGTGGCGAAGAGTCGTTTGGAAATGTGGTAGAGCTTGAACCGGCCCCCCCACAAAGTGGGGGTATTGCCCGCCTCCTATGAAAACCCTGGCACTGGTGAGAACGGAGTGTCCCCACGTGCTAGTAATTGTTGTTGTTGTTGTTGTTGTTGTTGTTGTTGTTGTTGTTGTTGTTGTTGTTGTTGTTGAACATTATTAATTCTAAAGAATAATTATTGTTGGGACCCCTGGTGCACGGCCCCCCCGCCGCGCCTAGGCCGCAGCTACATTTTCATCATTTTTTCGCGAAAGCTTCAGAAAAGTGGATGGGGTCCAGATCCGGTTGTTTTGTTGTAATCCGTTTTCCCTTGCAAAAAACACTATAAAATGACATTTCTTGTTCTAATATAATCAAATTTCAAGAATCCCTTGCAAAAAATAAGGTAAAGTGGACATTCGCGCGCGCAAGACGAAATCCTTCCAAAAGCTTAGTGTTCGGAGCGATTTTAACATAAAAACATCAAAAAACCAATGGTTTTTCAACAAACAAATGTCAAAATCTCATCCCGCGCGCTCTTGCGGATTCGTAGGAAACCCAACACTTTTTAAACATTTCTGTCAAACGGGCTTTTGCGAGCAACTTTTTCGAACTTCTGCGACAACGGTTGCGCACCTGCCAGGGCCATCATCCCTGTCAAATAATACCATGCGGGACACATTCGTTTTTTCTTCGCGCGCGCACGCCGAAATCTCCAAAAACCATTGGGCTTCTTAAGAATTTTAGCACCGCGCATCATAAAATCACACGAATCGCACCGTAGGTCCTCGAAAAACACCTGCACGACTTTTCAAAATTTCTACCCGCGCGCGCTGTCCGAATCTTAAAACAACCAATGGTTTTCCAACATTTATGTTACATGAGCTCGCGCGAGCTACATCATATGCAACAGATGTTCTGTGGAAGGCTTAACAACTTCTGTGGGTTAACAAGGCTTAACAACTTCTGTGGGTGTACGAACGTAGGCTTAACAACTTCTGTGGGTGTGTACTCCACGCCAGTGTAGTAGCCACGGTCGTCCGCAGGCCACGAAGTGAAGTGTCCGAACGTCATAGGGCGGGAAGCTGGGTGTGGGTGGTGGCGAAGAGTCGTGTGGATATTTGGTAGAGCTTGCACTGCCCCCCCACAAAGTGGGGGTATTGGCTGGCGTCGCATGAAAACCCTGGCACTGGTGAGAACACTGAGCGTTCGGGTAAAGTGATTGTTGTTGTTGTTGTTGTTGTAACGCAGACGCCGACCTCCGTGCTTTTTATTGAAAAACCGGGTGCGAACCCCCGGGAACGCACTTCAGAAGAAAAAAACTCATTGGTCACCGAACGGGGGGGAATCACCAATACGTATCATTATGTAGTGGGCGTTCAACCACGACAAACCAGCCACAACAACATCATCAACAACCACAGCATCAACATCACCCACAAACAAACAACAACCTCAACAACAACACCAACAACAACCATAGCAACACCATCAACAACACCAATAACACAACCAATAATGATTTGAAGACTATTCGCTTGTATTTGCCCGCGTGCCACGTAGTGGCCTCCAGCCAGCGCCGCCGATCCAGGGCGATTTTGATGATATTGTTGTGATGGGCGATGACGGCGACAACGGGCGACCAACAGTCGACGAGCGGGATCATTATGACGACGACCGACGAACGGGTTAACGACGACTGTTGACGACGACGAGGACGACGTCGACGACGACGACGACAACGACCAAGACGTCGACGACGACGTCGGCTGACGGCGCACGGCTGCCGACGACGACGACGACGACGACGACGACGACGACGACGACGACGACGACGACGACGACGACTGACGACGCCACCGTGCCTGGGTGGTGTCGGAAGGGTCTTCAGTGTTCGTTGGGATCTCGTGGTAGGTCTCTCGGGGGCCCCATGGGTAAACTTTTGAGGCGTCCTGGGGGCCGTTGTGGGGACCCTTGAGGCCTCTTTCGGGCCTCTTGTGGGCCTCTTCTGGGCGTCTTTGGTCCTGGGCCTCTTGGGGGCCTCTTGGGACCTCTTGGGGGCCTCTTGGGAGCCTCTTGGGGCCATTTGGGGGCTTCTGGAGGCCGGGGGCTCGACATTGCTGTTGGGGTTCCCCGCTTGGCTCCCCTCTTGGAGCCGTCTTGAGAGCCTTGGGGTTCCCTTGGGCCGTCTTGGGGCCATTTTGGGAGCCTCTTGGGCCGTCTTGGGGCGATCTTGGGGGCCTCTGGGGCCGTCTTGGAGCGTCGGGAAGCCGAAAAGGCGGGAAGGCCAGAATCTTTCCAAAACCATCGCAGAATTCATGAGTTTGGCCTCTAGGCTCTAGGGGTCCTTTTCTAGGGCTCTTGGAGGCTTCTTGGAGGGTTTCGGCGGCCTCTTGGGCCGTCTGGAGGTCATCTTCCGCGTCTTGGAGCGCTCTTGGGGCGTCTCGGGAGATTCTGGGGCCGTCTTGGGAGGTTTGGGGGCCCTCTTGGCCCGTCTTGGGGCCCTTGTGGGCCCAGAAAAGCCCCCCCGGAAAGCGGACCACAACTCGTCCCCCCCCCTCCCCCCCTTCCCCGACAAAGCCACCCCGTCGCCCCCCCCAGCAGAGCTGAAGTTCAGGCTCTAGGCTGTAGGCTGTAGTTGAGACTTCATCGAACTCACACGCAGGATCGGCGGATATCACAAACCATCGGTACCCGCCCTTTTCGTTTTCGATGATATTCTCCTCGGGGGCATGTCTTCCTTACCTGCCACGTGAATTTCGTGTAGGCCTTGTAAACAGGAGGGGAGGACGGCTGGAAATGGGCGGGAAAAGGATGGAACACGCGAGAAATTTGCTCTGCTCGCAAAGCGTTTCCGAGCGGCGCTTGCGAAGGGAAGTTCAGGGGCCACGAAGGGCAGCGAAGGGACAAACAAAGTTTAGCAGGGCCACGATAAGCGGCAATGGGGTCATTGAGGGCGCGCGCTACCAGGGGCCACGAAGGGCAGCAACAGTGAACCGAGGGCAATAACGGGGTCACGCAGGGCTACGCTGGGGCCAAGAAGGGCTACGCTGGGGCCGCTGAGGGCACGAGCGGCCGGGAGCCACGAAGGGCTACGCTGGAACCACAAATGGCAGCGAGGGGGCCACCGAGTGCAGCAACGGGGCAGTGAGGGGGCCACCGAGGGCAGCAACGGGGCCACAAAGGGCAGCGAGGGGGCCACTGAGGGAAGCAATGGGGCCACGAGGGGAAGTCAGCGGGCCACGAACGGCAACGCCGGGACCACGAAGGGCAGTCATGGGGCCACTCAGGGCACGAGCGACCAGGGTCCACGAAGGACAGTGGCGGGGGCACAAAGGGCAGCGAAAGGGCCACTCAAGGCAGCAGCGGGGCCACGAACGGCAACAAAGGGGGCCACGAAGGGCTTCGCTGGGGCCACGAGGGGCAGCAATGGGCCCACTGAGGACACGAGCGGCCGGGGACCACGAGGGGCATCTGTATGGCAGCAATTCGGCCACTCAGGGCAACGGCGGGGCCACGAAAAGCAGCGAGGGGGCCACTCAGCGCAGCAGCCGGGCCACGACAGGCAGCAATGGAGCAACTGAGAGCACGAACGACCGGGGGCCACGAAGGGCCAAAGGCGGCCAACGGGGCGGGCCACCGAGGGCAGCGGCGGGGACACGAAGGGCAGCGATTGGGCCACAGGGGGAGGGGCCACGAAGGGCAGAAATGGGGCCACGAAGGGCGCGAGCGAGCGGGGGCCACGAAGGGCATGCATGGTGCCACGACGCGCAAAGAGGGAACGCGAGGAGCATGTAATTATGGCGCCACGAAGCGCAACGAGGGGACCAGTGAGGGCTGTAAGGTGGCCACGGCGGGCGGGCAGCGAGAGGGCTACGAAAAGTGGCGTCAGGGCCACGAAGGTGAGCGTCGGGGCCACGAAAGGCGATCGCGGGCCCACGAACAGCATCGAGGGGCTCAAACAGCGGGGCCACGAGGGGCATCGAGGGGGCCACTAGGGCAGCGGCGGGGCCTTGAAATCCGACTGCGGTACCGCGAGGGGCAGCGATACGCATCGAAGCGGGCGAAAAGCAACGAGGGGCGACCGCGGCCCTTACAGGCGGGTCGGGTGGACGGACCCTGACGGGCGGGTCAATCGGGCGGGTCGCGGATGCGTGGTTCCTGCTGATTTGAGCGGAAGTCCCGGGCGAGAGCGCGAGTCTGAAATAAGCTATCAGGCACTCCCAGGCGATGGCGCGTTTCTTGAATGCCGAGCCGGCGGCGCCGGAGTAAATTGCAAGGGGGCCCCAGGCGAGAGCGCGAGTCTTCAAGGGATTCCGAGGAGGTCTCGAGCGCAGGCGGGGTTTGTGAATATAACAAATGCGTGAATCTTGTGCAGTTTCCAGGAAGTCCCAGGCGGGAGCGCGACTGTTAAGTAAATGATGAGGGAGTCCCAAGCGAGAGCGCGAGTCTTGAATGGCGAGGGCGCGGCGCTGGAGTAAATTTCAAGGAAGTCTCAAGCGAGAACACGATTCCTGTGTAATTCGCAAGGACATCCCAAGCGAGAACGCGATTCTTCAATGCACTGGGAGGAAGTATCCGGCGGGAACCGTTGTTGTCGCAGTTCGGGGGGCCAGGAACGCAGTTTTGACAGCGATGCTTCCCGTGATAAAAATAAAGGGCGCGAGCCCCATGTTACTGGAGGGGGGATCAATAATTAAGTATCATTCAGAAACGACATATCATCAACAACAACAACCATAACAACACCAGCAACAATAACAACACTAATTTTAAGGCTGTTCGCTCTTATCTGCTCGAGTGTCCGTTAACGCGTATTTCCCTAACTTCCGATACCCAACCTTTCCATATTCGATCGTACCCCTGTTGGGGGGTATACAATTCGTCTATGCAGGCCAGGCCTTGGCAAGCGGCGGGGCGGCCGCGGACCGTCGGCCGGGCCAGCGGCAGCGCTGATCGGCGGCAGCCCGACCCCAAGAGGGACGGACAAGGGACCGACCGCGTCGTCGTCGTCGTCGATGTCGACGACGACGACGACGATCGAAAACGAGAGCGAGAGAGAGAGAGAGAGAAAGAGAGAGAGAGAAAAAAAAAAAACGACAGCAGGGCCGCAGTAGGCCACGAACGGCGACAGCGGGGGGACACGAAGGGAATGCGCATGGGGCCACGAAGAGCGCGAACGAGCGGGGGCCACAGAAGGCAACGACGGGGCCACAGAGGGTAGCAATTGAGCTTCATAGGACAGCTAGGGGGGCACAAAAGGCGACGGCGGGGCCACGAAGGGCATGCGCATGGGGCCACGACGGGCGCGAACGAGCGGGGGCCACGAAGGTCATGCATATATGGGGCCACGAAGGGCAGCGAACGGGGCACTGAGGGCTGCAACGTGTCCGCGAAGGGCGGCAAGGGGGCCGCGGAGGGCTGCAGCGGGGCCACGAATCTATGCGAGGGGGCCACGAAGGGCTGCAGCGGGGCCACGAAGCAAAACGAGGGGGCCACGAAGGGCTGCATAGGGGCCACGAAGGGCAGCGATTGAGGCCGCGCAGGGCTGCAACGGGGCCACGCTGGGCAGCGAGGGGGCCACGAAGGGCTGCAACGGGGCCACGCCGGGCAGCGAGGGGTCCACGAACGGCTGCAACTGGGCCGCGAAGGGCTGCGAAGGGGGCCGCGAAGAGCTGCAACGGGGCCACGAAACTAAACGAGGGGGCCACGAAGGGCTGCAAAAGGGGCCACGAAACAAAGCGAAGGGGCCACGAAGGGCCGCAACGGAACCACAAAGCAAACCGACGGGGCCGCGAAGGGCTGCAACGGGGCCACGAAGGGCAGCGAGGGGGCCAGGAATGGCTGCGAAGGGGCCGCAAAGCAAAGCGAAGGGGCCACGAAGGGCTGCAACGGGGCCGCAAAGGGCTGGGAAGGGGGCGCCGAAGAGTTGCAACGGGGCCACGAATCTATGCGAGGGGGCCACGAAGGGCTGCAGCGGGGCCACGAAGCAAAACGAGGGGGCCACTGAGGGCTGCAACCGGGCCACGAAAAGCAGCGAGGGGGCCGCGAAGGGCTGCAACGGGGCCACGCTGGGCAGCGATGGGGGCCGCGAAGGGCTGCAACGGGGCCACGCCGGGCAGCCAAGGGGGCCACGAAGGGCTGCAACTGGGCCGTGAAGGGCTGCGAAGGGGGCCGCGAAGAGCTGCAACGGGGCCACGAAACTAAGCGAGGGGGCCACGAAGGGCTGCAACGGGGCCGCGAAGCAAAGCGACGGGGCCGCGAAGGGTTGTAACGGGGCCACGAAGGGCAGCGAGGGGGCCAGGAATGGCTGCGAAGGGGCCACAAAGCAAAGCGAAGGGGCCACGAAGGGCTGCAACGGGGCCACGACGGGCAGCGATGGGGGCCGCGAGGGGCTGCAACGGGTCCACGAAACAAAGCGAGGGGGCCACGAAAGACTGCAACGGGGCCACGAACCAAAGCGAGGGGGTCACGAAGAGCTGCAACGGGGCCACGAAGGGCAGCGAGGGGGGCACGAGGTGCTGCAACGGGGCCGCGAAGCCAAGCGAGGGGGCCACGAAGGGCTGCAACGGGGCCACGAGAGGCAACGAGGGGGCCACTGAGGGCTGCAACGGGGCCACGAAAAGCAGCGCGGTGGCCGCGAAGGGCTGCGACGGGGCCGCGAAGGGCAGCGCGGGGGGCACGAGGGGCTGCAAAGGGGCCACGAAGGGTGGCGAGGGGGCCGCGAAGGGCAGCAACGGGGCCACGCTGGGCAGCGAGGGGGCCACGAAAGTGCTGCAACGGGCCCGCGAATGGCAGCGAGGGGGCCACGAAGAGCTGGGGAGCCACGAAGAGCTGCAGCGGGGCCACGAATCTAAGCGAGGGGGCCACGAAGGGCTTCAGCGGGGCTGCGCAAGGCAGCGAGGGGGCCGCGAAGGGCTGCAACTGGGCCACGGAGCAGATCGAGGGGGCCACGAAGGGCTGCAACGGGGCCACGAAGGGCAGCGAGGGGGCCGCGACGGGCTGCGACGGGACCACGAAGGGCAGCGAGGGGGCTACGAAGGGCTGCAACGGGTCCACGAAGCGCAGCGGGGGGACCACGAAGGGTTGCAACGGGGCCACGAAGGGCAGCGAGATCTCGATTCCTAAGTAATCTGCGGGGGAGTCCTAAGCGTGAGCGCGACTCCTGGGCGCCTGAGTGTCGGGCGCGCGGCGCTTGCAGAAATTGCAGGGAATTCCTGCGCAAGGGCGCCATTCTTGAGTAAATTGCAAGCAAGTCTCCATCGGGAGCGCGACTCCTGAGCGCCGGAAAAAAACTAATTCTGAATACATTGTAAGGACGCCCCAAGTGAGAGCGCGATTCCCTAATAAAATGCGAGGAAGTTTCGAGCGGGGGCGGGGACCCTGGCTAAATTGCAGGAGGTCTCAGGCGGGAGCGGTTGTCGCTGTAGCCCGGGGGCCGACGACGCAATTTGAAGACGAAGAATTCCCATTGTAGAACAACCAGGGCGCGAGCGCCGAGCGGGGGCGCGTCAATTGCAACAATGCAATGTGCACCAGAGGGGATCAATTATAATTATCCCTCAGCAGTAAGAGTTCAACGGCGCCACAACCAACAACGACAATAATATGTTTAAAACTGTTCGTTCGTCTCTGCCCACGCGCGATTCAATGCGTAAATCCCAAACCCTCGGCGCCCGCCCGCGTCGTTTTCGATCGCGTCCCCCCGGGGTATATCCTCCTCGCCTGCCGCGCGCGTTTAGCGCAGCCCCTAGAGCAGGGGGCGCGAAGGCGGGCGGAAGGGGGGGGGCAATGGGGCGCGAGAGATTTAAGCATGAGGGGCACCCGGAACAGAGAACACACGGTAGAGCCAGACGGGCAGATCGGGCGGGCAGGCCGGGAAGGCGGGCCCAGGCGACCAGGTCGAGTAGGCGGGTTGCCGAAGCGCGGGCCCCGCGCGCGTCGCGAGGGAGTCTCGAGCGACAGCGCGATGTTCAAACAAATCGCGAGAGAGCTCAAAGCGAGAGCGCAGCGCGACCCTTGAGCGCCGAGGGCGCATCGCTTGAATAAATTGCGAGAGGGGCCCACGTGAGAGCGCGATTCGCACGCGCATTGCGAGGGCGCCGCGCGCGAGGAACCGGTTCATCAATAACTGGCGAGGAGGGATCAGGCCGGGGACGCTGTCGCTGCAAACCGGGGGCCAGGGGCGCGGCTGGTGGAGAGAGGCCCCCCCCGATAGAAAACAGGGTCGAGCCCCAGGAGGGGGCTTCAACTGTCAAAACACACATGCGTTACCAGAGGGGGGACCAACGAGAATTTTTGTCCAGAAGTAAGAGTTCAACAACAATATGTACTATTCTTCAGTGCTCGACCTAAACGGTGCTTTCCTACTTCTTCCCATCTGTTTCCGTTTTACTTTTGCTTTTCGTTCTGAACGCGTTTCAAAACACGTTTTCACATGCTCTGAACGCCGGCCGTCGCGCCCATGCGTTTTGGCCACCGGGCTGCCGTTTTGCTGGTCGTTCTGTTCTGGCACAGGCGCGTGCCGCACGTTTTGTTCGGCGTTCTGTTTTCTCGTGGGCAGGCGCCACTTGTTTTGTTGGCGTTTTGTTTTGCTGGGGGGTCACCCCCCTAGCACCACCACCACTGGTCGTAAACAGCTTGTCTGTATAGTTCTACATACACATGTGCTATATCGTGGAGCTGTCTTGGACGCCTCTTGGGCCGTCTTGAACGGCCCGAAACCCGAACAGGCGGGAACTTCACAGTCTTTCAGAACTTTCAGGTCCGGCAATGTTTGCTGCCTCCCCGGGCACTCATCGAGGGCCTCTCGGAGCTCTCTTCGGCCGTCTTGGGTTGTCTTGGGGGCTTCTTGGGCCGTCTTGAGGCCGTCTTGGGGGCCTCCTGAGCCGTCATGGGCCATCTTGGTGTCGTCTTGGCTGTCTTGGGAACCGTCTTGGAGGCCACCTTTGCGCTGGAGGCCGAACCTTCTAAAGCACAACCTTCAGCCCAACCTCCAGCACACCCTCCGGCACAACCTCCAGCACAACATCCAGCACGACCTCCAGCACGATCTCCGGCACAACCTCCAGCACAACTTCCAGCACAACCTCCAGCACAACCTCCAGCACAACCTCCAGCACAACCTCCAGCACAACCTCCAGCACAACCTCCAGCACAACCTCCAGCACAACCTCCAGCACAACTTCCATCACAACCTCACAACCTCACAACCTCCAGCACAACCTCCAGCACAACCTCCAGCACAACCTCCAGCACAACCTCCAGCACAACCTCCAGCACAACCTCCAGCACAACCTCCAGCACAACCTCCCGCACAACCTCCAGCACAACCTCCAGCACAACCTCCAGCACAACCTCCCGCACAACCACCAGCACAACCTCCAGCACAGCCTCCAGCACAACCTCTCGCACAACCTCCAGCACAACCTCCCGCACAACCTCACCTCCAGCACAACTTCCAGCACTACCTCCAGCACAACCTCCAGCACAACCTCCAGCACAACCTCCAGCACAAGCTCCAGCACAACTTCCAGCACAACCTCCCGCACAACCTCAAGCACGACCTCCGGCACAACCTCCAGCACAACCTCCAACACAACCTCCATCACAACCTCCATCACAACCTCCAGCACAACCTCCAGCACGACCTCCAGCACAACCTCCAGCACAACCTCCGGCACAACCTTCCGCACAACCTCCAGCACAACCTCCAGCACAACCTCCAGCACGACCTCCAGCACAACCTCCAGCACAACCTCCAGCACAACCTCCAGCACAACCGCCAGCACAACCTCCAGCACAACCTCCTGCGCAATCACAACCTCCATCACAACCTCCATCACAACCTCCAGCGCAACCGCCAGCACAACCTCCCGCACAACGTCCAGCACAACCTCCATCACAATCTCCAGCACAACCTCCAGCACACCCTCCAGCACGATCTCCAGCACAACCTCCAGCACAACCTCCAGCACAACCTCCAGCACAACCTCCAGCACTACCTCCAGCACAACCTCCAGCACAACCTCCAGCAGCACAACTCCAGCACAACCTCCAGCACAACCTCCAGCACAACCTCCAGCACAACCTCCAGCACAACCTCCAGCACCTCCAGCACAACCTCCAGCACAACCTCTCCAGCACAACCTCCAGCACAACCTCCAGCACAACCTCCAGCACAACCTCCAGCAGCACAACCTCCAGCACAACCTCCAGCACAACCTCCAGCACAACCTCCCAGCACAACCTCCAGCACAACCTCCAGCACAACCTCCAGCACAACCTCCCGCACAACCCCAGCACAACCTCCAGCACAACCTCCAGCACAAGCACAACCTCCAGCACAACCTCCCGCACAACCTCCAGCACAACTTCCAGCACTACCTCCAGCACAACCTCCAGCACAACCTCCAGCACAACCTCCAGCACAACCTCCAGCACAACCTCCAGCACGACCTCCCGCACAACCTCAAGCACGACCTCCGGCACAACCTCCAGCACAACCTCCAACACAACCTCCATCACAACCTCCATCACAACCTCCAGTACAACCTCCAGCACGACCTCCAGCACAACCTCCAGCACAACCTCCGGCACAACCTTCCGCACAACCTCCAGCACAACCTCCAGCACAACCTCCAGCACAAACAACCTCCAGCACAACCTCCAGCACAACCTCCAGCACAACCGCCAGCACAACCCCAGCACAACCTCCTGCGCAATCACAACCTCCAGCACAATCCAGCACAACCTCCAGCGCAACCGCCAGCACAAACCTCCAGCACAACCTCCAGCCTCCAGCACAACCTCCAGCACAACCTCCATCACAACCTCCAGCACAACCTCCATCACAACCTCCAGCACAACCTCCAGCACAACGTCCAGCACAACCTCCAGCACAATCTCCAGCACTACCTCCAGCACAACCTCAAGCGCAACCGCCAGCACAACCTCCAGCACAACCTCCCGCACAGCCTCCAGCACAATCACAACCTCTAGCACAACCTCCAGCACAATCACCAGCACAACCTCCAGCACAACCTCCAGCACAACCTCCAGCACAACGTCCAGCACAACTTCCATCACAACCTCCAGCACTACCTCCAGCACAACCTCCAGCGCAACCTCCATCACAACCTCCAGCACAACCTCCAGCACAACCTCCAGCACAACTTCCAGCACAACCTCCAGCACGACCTCCAGCACAACCTCCAGCACAACCTCCAGCACAACCTCTAGCACTACCTCCATCACAACCTCCAGCACAACCTCCAGCACAACCTCCAGACTCTAAATTGGCTCTCCAGGGGTTGTGCTGGCAGGTTGTGCCGGGGGGTTGTGCTGGGGGGATGTGCTGGGGGTGTGTGCCGGGGGTTGTGGTGGGGTGGTTGTGCTGGGGGGTTGTGCGGGGGGTTGTGCGGAAGGTTGTGCTAGGGGGTTGTGCTGGGAGTTGTGCAGGAGGGTTGTGCTGGGGGGTTGTGCTGGGGGATTGTGCTGGGGGGGTGTGCTGGGAGGTTGTGCTGGGGGGTTGTGCTGGGGTGTGTGTGCTGGGGGGGGTTGTGCCAGGGGTTTCTGCTGGGGGGTTGTGCTACTCTGGGGAGTTGTGCTGGGGGGTCGTGCTTGGAGGGGGGGGGGTTGTGCTGGGGGGTTGTGCTGGGGGGGTTGTGCTGAGGAGTTGTGCTGGTGGGGGGTTGTGCTTGGGGTATGTGCTGGGTGATTGCGCTGGAGGTTTGTGTTGGGGGTAGTGCTGGGTGTGTTTGCTGGGGGATTTTGCGGAGGGGGGTTGTGCGGAGGGGGGTTGTGCTGGAGGTCGTGCTGTGCGAGAGTGTGCTGGGGGGTTGTGCTAGGATCTCCACCTAAATCGTCACTCGCTCCCTCGCGGATTAAATCTTTATCATTATCTAGATCTCCGCCTAAATTGTTACTCGCGCTCTCGCTGCTTAAACCTTCACTTGACTCGTCGTCGTCGTCGTTGTTCCTTGGCGCTCGCTCGTTAATTTTTTCCGTTTTGTTGGTGGCCCGCGGCCGTGCCACCGTTCTGTTATGCGTTTCGTTTTCGGCTGCTCGGGGGCCGCTGTTTTGTTCACCCGCTGTTTTGTTCCAGAACGGCCCGCGCGACGCCGGCCGACGTTTTCGCTCAAACTTCGTTTTCAAACGAAAACGAAACGTGAACAGAAAACACTGTTCTGGTCGAGCCCTGCTATTCTTCCGTAGGACTTATTCTTCTGAAGTAGTTATTCTTCATAAGCATAATGTTAAGATTGCTCGTTCCCATCTGCTCGCGCGCCATGCGACCCGCGCAGCCCCGCGCCCCCGGCGATGAATTCTACCCCCCCCCCCGCTATTTAACCATTGAGTGACTACCGTCGACGGCCAAAGCAGATTTGGTCAGGAAAGAGGGGCGGCACGGCCGAACTTGATTATCGTTGTGGAAGGTTGCGAATCGAAGTTGCTCTCTTTATGTTGAGTGGCAGAATCCTCGGGGCATCTACAAGATTCCATTCAAAATCCATAGGCGTCCGTCGGACATCCATGCGATCCCTCAGGACATTCATGCGATCCCTGAGGACATCCTTGGGAACCCTTCGGACATCTAAACGATTCCTTCGGGAGTCCATAGGAATCCTTTGGACATCAATCGGGTTCCTTAGGCGGTCTATCGGATTACTTCGGACATCTGTAGGAATCCGTTGGACAGCCACACGATTCCTTTAGCAATCTATAGGGCCCCTCAGGGCACCCATCGGATACGCTAAAACATCGGATTCCGTAAGAAGTCCATCGGGTTCTTTTCTGGACATCCATCAGATTCTTTCGGTAATAAATATGATCATACAAGAACCCATGGGATTCCTTCGGGCATTCATTGAATTCCTGGGGAAATCCTGCGGGTCCCCGGAGGAAATCCACATGATTTCTTCAGACATCCATAGGGCCCTCAGCAAATCAGTAGAACTCTCTGTAGGATCCCGAAGCAAATTCATAGGATTCCTTTGCACACCCGTTGGATGCCTGAGGATATCGGAATCCTTAGCACATCGGATCCTTTAGGACCTCCATCCGATTCCTTGGGGCATCCATAAGATCCTTGAGGACATCACGAAGGATCCTTGCGACATCCCTGGGATCTTATTCATGTTGGAAAACACCCGAAACACGCACGTTAACTGCATAATCTAATCGGTCAGCATCAAGCTCCCAGGCCAACATCACAGCTTTTCCATTGTGGGCGATACAGGTGTCGCCACGCGCGCGCGCGTACGCGCGCGTGGCGAGTTGCGCATGGCCCGCAATTGGCAAGTCCCCATGCTAGCCTGGAGTCTTAAAGTGAACCACAGTGACCAACGGTATTTCGGGTGGCCCGCCCGCGCGTGTGCCACCCGATCGGGCGCGCGCTCGCTCGCGGACGCGCGCGTTGCGAACTTTGCATTGTCGTCGATGGAAGAGTAGCGATTTGCATTTGGAATCTAACGTGAGATCTTAAGGGTGACTGGTTGGGGTTTGAAGTTAACATGTGCTTTCTCTACGCTTTCAAAACTATTATGTCGGATTCATGAGGAATTGCCCGATGTGTGCCCCAGGGGCGCCGATGCATTTCCGAACGAATCACATGGCTTGCACACGGGATCACATGGTGTTCCCATGGGGCCCAGCGGATTCCCATGGATTTGTGGATGCCCCAAGGATTCCCATAGATTGCCTAGGGAACCCGATGGATGTCCGAAGGAAGCCGATCGATTCTTTAAGGAACCCGATGGCTGCTCGAGGGGGCCCGATGGAATCCCTTAGGAATCTCTTAGATGTCCCAATGAATATCATGGATTGCAGTGGGAATCCCATGGGTTTCCTCTTCGAGTTCCTAGATCCTCCAAGCAATCCGATGCATGCCCCAAGGAGCCCGATGGATCCCCTACATACCCCCATGGATGCCCTACAGACTCCCATGGATTGCAGTAGGAAAATCATGGGTTTCCTCTGGAGCCCCATAACCTATCAAAAGAACCCGATCGATTTCCGATGGGGCCCGATAGATTGCCTCAGGGGTCCGGTGGATGTCCTAAGGATTACTACAGATATCCGAAGGGTCCCTATATTTTAATTGAAGAATCGTGCGCATGTCCTCAGGAATCTCATGGGTTTCCAGAAAAGAATCATATGGGTGTCCAGAGGATTCCTGTAGATTGCCGAAGGAATCATATGGTTGTCCGGGAGAATCTTTTGAATATCCGCAGGAATCCAAAGGGGCCCCGAAGGCATCGCGAGGATGTTCTGAGGATTCGTGTGGATGCCCTAAGGGATCCGATTGCTGTGCTAGGGAATCCTATAGATGTCCGAAGGAATCTTATGGATGTCCGATGGGACTTTTGTGGGTTATCACAGGGGTCCCATGGATGTCCGATGGGGCATTCTTGATTGCCGAAGGAATCTTATGAATGTCCAAAGGAATCCAATGGATGTCCTTCGGATTCCGATGGGGTTCCTAAGGGGTCCGAGGAATCCGCCGGGTGTCCTTGGGACGCTCACAACTTCGCAAAGAACCTCTCGATTTCCCGAGGGGCGCTCGTCCCTCTTTCATGTGCGCCCAGCCCGAACTTTTCACCCCCGTTTTTTTCGTTGCCCCATCGCCGCAAATGAGCCGCCATGGATGACGCGTGCGCCACTGAACGTGTTTGTTTAAAAAGAATTGAGTTTACACATCAAAAGACCGAAGGTCCCGAACCGAAGTGAATTTCCCAAACCGGCCCTGGGGCTCCTCCGTCTTATCCCCCTCCTGTTGATTGCTTTGAGAATTCCGAGTGGTCCCCCATGGAGTTCCTCAGGTTTTCTGTAGATGTCTTCAGGAGTACTATGGATGTCCTAGGAAAGAACTCCTGTGCATGTCCGAAGAATCTGAAAGCCCCGAGGAACCCGATGCTTTGGCCAAGGTATCCACTGACATTCCTAAAGGGAAGATATCATGCTCAAGAAATCCCGTATATGCCCTAAGAGATCCAATGGCTTTCCAAAAGGACGCCGATAGAGGTCGCGGGCAACCCGATGGGTTCCCGCAGAAATCCGGCCGCGCTCAATCGCGTCACTGGGGCGGCGCATTGCCGAGCGCGTCGCTTGGGCTGCGCGTTGCCAAGCTTGTCGCTGGGGCTGCGTGTTCCTCGGGAATCTTAGAGGTTTCTGGAGGAATCCGATGGGTTCCGCAAGGGATATGAAGGATTTTCTAAGGGTTCTGATCGATTTCATTGAGAACACTATGGATTTCCTTCTCGTTTTGCGATCGCGCCCCGTTTCTCCCCTGCCTGCCGCGTGCAACGGGGCAGGGGGGGGGGCGGGGCGCGGGGCCGGATCGGGCTCATCGAGCGGGCGTGCCAAAGCGGGCGGGTCGGGAAGGCGGGCTCACGCGGTCAGGTCGAGCTGGCGGGTTGTTGAAGCGCCAGCCCCGTATGAATTGCGAGAGGGGCCTCGAGCGATCGCGCGATTTCAATTTATTTGCGAGAAGGGCCACGGCGAGAGCGCGATGCTTTAGCGCCGAGGGCGCGGCGCCCGAATGCATCGCGGGGAAGCCCCACGCGGCGGGGCGATTCTCGTGCGCGCTGCGAGGAAGTCCCGCGCGAGAGCGCGAGGTTGGAATGCTTTGCGACGAGGTATCAGGCGGGGGCCTTTGCCGCTGCAGCTCGGGGGCCAGCGGCGCAGTCTGGCGACGCCGAGCTGCCCCGGTGAAAGAGCGAGCCCCGACGGGGAGAACTTCACTTAAAAGCGCGCGCTGGTCACCCGATGCGGGCGGGCAGCAACGCGCATTCGGAGAATGCAAAACCAACGGCCACAGCGACGACGCCAACGACAAACATTTCATCAACAACAAACCACAACAACAACCATCATTGGAAGACTGTTCGCACCAACCTGGTCGCGCGCCATTCAAAGCGCAGATTCCAAACCCTCGGCGCCCGCCATCTGCATCTTCGATATCGCCCCCCATCGGGTGTACATCCCCCCCGCCTGCCGCGCGCGCGCAGCGCCGCCCCTGGCGCAGGGGAAGCGGGGGCGGATGGAAAGGGGGGGGGGCGGGGCGCGCGGCAGAGCCTGACGGGCAGATCAGGCGGGCAGACCCAAGCAGGCAGGCCGAGAAGGGGAGCCCAGGCGGCCAGGTCAAGTAGGCGGGTTGCTGACGCGTGAGTCCTGCGTGAATCGCCAGGGGGGCCCGAGCGATCGCGCGATGCCCGAGGAGAAAGGCCACGGCGAGAGCGCGATTGTCGAGCGTCGAGGGCACGGCGTCTGCATGGCCCGTGAAGAAGTCCCACGCAAGAGCGCGATTCTTGTATGCATTGCGAGGAAGTCCCGTGCGAGAGCGCGATGTTGGTATATGTTGACGCGGAAGTGTGAGGCGGGAGACGTTGTTGTTTTGTTGTTGTAGTGCGGGGGCCAACCATTCTTCTTGGTGTCTTTCGTTTTCCGCTGTTCAAAATTAGATTGGCGAAGTGTCCAACCATGCGCAGCTGTGAGTACCGTCGTTGTACGCGCCGCATTCGGAGGAGCTCCGGCGGGCGCCAGCGAACGCAGCCGCTGGGGCCGCCGGTGGAGCCGCCCATGGGGCCACGAAGCGCGCGAGAGGCGTGCCGAAATATGCGCGGTGGGCGCGTGCGAACGCAGCCACTGGGGCCGTCGGTGAAGCTCCCCATAGGGCCGAAGAGCGTTCGAGGGGCGTGCCGAAATGCGCGCGGTGGGCGCATGCGAACGCAGCCGCCAGGGCCTTCGGTGGAGTTCCCTATGGGGCCACGACGCGTGAGGGGTGTGCCGAAATACGCGGGGTGGCGCATGCGAACGATTGGGGCCGTCGGTGGGGCTTCCCATGGGGCCGCGAAACGCGCGAGTGGCGCGCCAACATAAGTTCGGCGGGCGCATGGGGACGCAGCCGCTGGAGCTCCCCATGGGGCCGTGGGGCGTGGGGGAGATGCGCCGAAAAATGTGCGCGGTGGCCGCGCGCGAGCGCAGCCGCCGCGGCCATCGGGGGGGGGCCGGTGGGGGCACGCAGCGCGTGAGGGGCATGCCGTGCTGGGCGCGGTGGGCCCATGCAAACGCAATCGCTGAGGCCGTCGGTGGAGCCCCTTGCGCGCCGCGAAAGGTGCCAGGGGCATGCCAAATGGGCGCGGCGGGCGGATGCGAACGCAGCCACTGCGGCCGTCGGTGGAGCTCCCGATGGGGCCGCGAAGCGCGTGAGGGGCGTGCCAAACATGCGCGCGGCGGGCGCGTGCGAACGCAGCCACTCCTGGCCGTTGGTGGAGCTCCTTGCGGGGCCGCGGACCTATGAAGGGGCGTGCTAAGATGGGCGCGGTGGGCGCAAGGAACGTAGCCACTGGCGCCTTCGGTGGGGCCCCCAGGCCACGAAGCATGCGAGGGGTGTGCCAGAATGCACGTGAACACAGCCACTGGGGCCGTCGGTGGAGCGACCTATGGGTCACGAAACGCGAGAGGGGCGTGCCATAATGGGCGCGGGCGCATGCGAACGCAGCCACTAGGGCCGTCGGCGGAGCTGCCTACGGGGCCACGAAGCGCGCGAGAGGCGTGCCGAAATGCGCGCGGTGGGCGCATGCGAACGCAGCCACTGGGGCCGTCGGCGGAGCTCCCTATAGGGCAGAGACGTGCCCAGGGCGTGCCAAAATGTGCACGGTGGGCGCCTGCGAAGGCAGCCACTGGGGCCGTCGGTGGAGTTCCCTATGGGGCCACGAAACGCGTGAGGGGCGTGCCGCAATCGGCGGGGTGGGCGCGTGCGAAAGCAGCCGCTGGTCCGTCGGTGAAGCTCCCTATGGAGCCGCGAAGCCTGTGAGGGGCGCATCAACAACGCGCGCGGCGGGCGCGTGCGAACGCAGCCGCTGGGGCCGCCGGTGGGGCCGCAGAGCGCGCGAGGGGTGTTCCAAACATGCGCTCAGAGGGCGCATGCGAACGCAGCCGCTGGGGCGTCGGCGAGGCTCCGCATGGGGCCGCAGAGCGCGCGAGGGATGTGCCAGAAATGTGGCAGCGGGCGCGGGCGAATGCAACCATTGGGGCCGTCGGTGGAGCTCCCTATGTGGCTGCAAAAAACGTGCCACAAATGGCGCGGTGGGCGCATGCGAACGCAGTCGCTGGGGCCGTCGGTGGAGCTCCCTATGGGGCCGCGAAGCGTCTAAGGGGTGTGCCAAAATGGGCGCGGCTGGCGCATGCGAACGCAGCTGTGGGGACCGTCGGTGGAGCTCCCGATGGGGCCGCCAAACGTGCGAGGAATGTGCCAAGTCGGGTGCGGCGGGCGCATCCGAACACAGCCGCTGGCACTTCCGGTGGGGCTCCCTATGAGGCCACGAAGCGTGTGCGGGGAGGGCCGACGTGGGTGCGGCTGGCGCATGCGAGCGCAGCCATTGGGACCGTCGGCGAAGCCCCCTATGAGCCACGAAAGGCGTGCGGGGCGTGCTCAGAAATGGATTCGGCGGGCGCATGCGAACGCTGGCATTGGGTCCGTCTGTGGAGCTCCCTTATTGGGCCACGAAGCGTGTGAGGGGTGTGCCGAAGTTAGTACGGTGTGCGCGTGCGAAGGCAGCCAGCAGGTCCCTCGGTGGAGCTCCCTATGGTGCCATGAAACGTGCGAGGGGCGCGCAGTGGGCGCACGCGACAGCAGCCAGTGGGGCCGTCGGTGGAGGTCCCCATGGGGCCACGAAGCGTGCGAGGGGTGCGCCCAAATGCGCGGCGGGCGCATGCGAACGCAGCTGTGGGGACCGTCGGTGGAGCTCCCGATGGGGCCGCCAAACGTGCGAGGAATGTGCCAAGTCGGGTGCGGTGGGCGCATCCGAACACAGCCGCTGGCACTTCCGGTGGGGCTCCCTATGAGGCCACGAAGCGTGTGCGGGGAGGGCCGACGTGGGTGCGGCTGGCGCATGCGAGCGCAGCCACTGGGACCGTCGGCGAAGCCCCCTATGAGCCACGAAAGGCGTGCGGGGCGTGCTCAGAAATGGATTCGGCGGGCGCATGCGAACGCTGGCATTGGGTCCGTCTGTGGAGCTCCCTTATTGGGCCACGAAGCGTGTGAGGGGTGTGCCGAAGTTAGTACGGTGTGCGCGTGCGAAGGCAGCCAGCAGGTCCCTCGGTGGAGCTCCCTATGGTGCCATGAAACGTGCGAGGGGCGCGCAGTGGGCGCACGCGAACTTCAGCAGCCAGTGGGGCCGTCGGTGGAGGTCCCCATGGGGCCACGAAGCGTGCGAGGGGTGCGCCAAAATGCGCGGCGGGCGCATGCGAACGGGGCCGTCGGTGGAGTCACAGAGCGCGCGAGGAGCGTGCCAGAAATGCACGCTGTGGGCGCGTGCGAACGCAACTGCTGGGGCCGTCGGTGGGGTTCCCTATGGGGCCGCAGAGCGCGTGAGGGGTGTGCCACAGGGCGCGGTGCGCGCATACGAACGCAACCGCTGGGGCCGTCGGTGGAGCCCCCGATGGGGCCACGAAGCGCGCGGGGGGGCGTGCCGAAACTAGCGCGGTGGGCGCATTCGAATGCAGCCACTTGGGCCTTCGGCGGAGCTGCCCATGGGGCCGCGAAGCGCGTGGGGGGCGCGCCGAAATTGGCGCCGTGGGCGCGCGCGAACGCAGCCTCTGAAGCTTCCGGCGGAGCTGCTTAAGGGGCCGCGAATAGCGTAAGGGGCGTGCCGAAATATGCGCGGCGATCGCTTGCGAACGCAACCATTAGGGCTTTCGGTGGAGTTGCCGATGGGGGCGCGAAACGTATGAGGCGCGTGCCGACGCGGGCGCGGTGGGCGCGCGCGAACGCAGCCGCCGGGCTCTTCGGCGGAGCCGCCCGCGCGGCCACGAAACGCGCGGGAGGCGTAAGGGATGGGGGCCACCGCCGTCGGTGGAGCTGGCTATGAGGTCGCGAAGCGTGTAGAACATGGCGTGCCGAAGTGGGTGTGTTGGGCGCGTGCCAGCGCAGCCACTTTTTTGGAGTTGGCTATGGGGTCACGAAGCGTGTGACGGGTGTACCGAAATGCGTGCGGTGGGCGCGTGCGAACGCAGCAATTGGGGTCCTCGGTGGGGCTGCCTATGTGGCCACGGAGAGCGTGACGGGTGCAAGGGGAGAGGGCGGAGGAGGAGGAGGAGGAGGAGGAGGAAGCGGAGCGGGATGAGGACGAGCAGCGGAGGAGAGGAAGGAAAGAACATCGGGGCGTTGTCTCTTCAAAACGAGGACCCAACACCACAGGATGGTTTTGGAAAACCAGGGCGCGAACCCCAGGATAATACTTCATACTTCGATTTGCAGCGCATGGAATGGTTACTTGGCAAAGGGGGATCGACACTAATAGTTTTGTAAAAGTGAGAGTTCGCCTTTTTCAACAGCAACAGCAATCACAATCACCCCAACAACAGCAGCAACAACACCACTCAGTATAGGACTGTTCGCTCTTACTTGCTCGTGTGTCATTCAAAACGAGCCCACCGTACCCTCGATACCCGTCTTTTTGTTCCCCATATCCTAAGATGGGGTTATTGTTATTACTTGGACGCCTCCTACTCCTTCTCCCTCTTTTTCTTCTCCTCCTCCTCATACCCAGACTTACGCACACTCAGGTGTACTGATGCCCAGACTTACTCAAACACAAACTTACTCATATTCAGACCTACTCATACTCAGACCTACTCCTACTCTGAGTTACGCATGCTGAGACTCACGCATGTCCAGACTAACTAATCCTCAGACTTGTTCCCATACTTACTCATATTCAGACTTGCTCGTACTCAGACCTTTTCATTGTCTGATTTATCCCACACACACACATTGTCTGCTTTATCACACACACACAGCAGATTGTGAGGACGTCTCAGGCGGGGCGCTGGCTTCAGCCCCCCTAAGGGGAGCCGCCAGGTGTGTTTTCACTGTCCCGTTCGCGGCCGTTTTGTGGGGATGTCTCAGGCGGTTTGCTTGTTGTCTGTCTCAACGTCCTCGGCTATCCGAGCAGATTGTGAGGATGTCTCAGGCGGGGCGCTGGCTTTAGCATCCCTAACGGGGGCCGCCAGGGGTGTTTTCACGGTCCCGTTCGCATCAATGTTGTGGGGATGTCTCAAGCGGCTTGCTTGTTTTCTGTCCCAACATCTTTCGCTTTCCGAGCAGATTGTGAGGATGTCTCAGGCGGGGCGCTGGTTTCAACGCCCCTAAGGGGAACCGCCGAGGGGTATGACACGGTCCCGGTCGCGGCCGTTTAGTGGGGATGTCTCAAGCGGTTTGCTTGTTTTCTGCCCCAACCTCCTTCGCTTGGAGAGCAGATTGTGAGGTTGTCTCAGGCGGGGCGTTGAACGTCTCCCACATCTCCCAAGTCTGTCAGGTCTCCTAAGTCGCCCAAGCTTCCCACGCTTCCCAAGCTTCCCACGTCTCCCAAGTGTCCCATGTCTTCCATGCCCCACCCCCCACCCACATCTCTAAAATCCCCAACGTCCCGTAAGTCTCCCACGTCTTCCATGTCTCTCAGCACGACTACCGAGTCTCCTAAGTCTGTCAAGCCTCCCGGGGCGACCAAGTCTCCCATGCCGCCCAAGTCTCCCATGTCTCCCAAGGTTACCAAGCCTCCCAAGTCTCCCGAGTCTCCCGAGTGCCCCATGTCTCCCAAGTCCCCCGAAGTTCCCAAGGCTCCCAAGGCCCCTAAGTCTACCACGTCTCCCAAGTCTCCCACGTTCCCCGAGTCTCCCAAGTCACCCAAACCTCCCACGTCATCGCTATGACCTATGAGGAGGATGAACGAAGAGGATGGGCGCAGATTCCGTCGTATTCAAGCCTCACGCTCACTCATACTCAAACACATCGGTGTTAAACCGTCTTCGTCGGACCTGGACCACGTGGACGCGCTCCTATAGTCAGGCAGTCAGGCATTCATAGATAAACGTTCACTAAGACATATCATAAACATGAGATGCACATATGGGGAGCTCCACGCAGTGAGCAATTTTCGATCACACCCCCTTTGGGTGGATTATCCGTAAGGGCTTCGCCCCCTGCCGCCGGCCCCCTCTCTCGGAGAATGGGCCATGGAAGAGCTAAGTCATGAGGCCTTGGCGCTGTTGTGAAGCAGTATCGAAACTTCATGCGAAGCCGAACGCAATCAGCAAAACCAACTGATCACAAGAGGGGTTACCACACCTGGCGATTGGTAAGACGTGTATGGTGTACGGGCTTGGTTACCACACCTTGCGATTAAAAGGGCCGAGGGAGTTCTCGCAGTTTGGGTTACCACGCCTTGCGATGGATGTGCGTGATGGGTTCGAATTTCAGACATGTGGCAAATCCCCCGTGTTTTTGGACCCTGACCCCGCGGATCTGCGTAAGGGGTGGCGCCGAATTTCAGAAATGTGACAAATCCCATGTGTTTTTGGACCCTGACCCCGCGGATCTGCGTGAGGGGTGGCACCGAATTTCAGAAATGTGTCAAATCCCATGTGTTTTTGGACCCTGACCCCGCGGATTTGCTTGACGGGTGTCGATTTCGAGCTCCCCCAGCAATTCAGACAACGCGCCCAGGGGGTGCTAAAAATCCCGTTTGGGCCTCCCCCCCCTCGCGCGGTCAATTAACTAGTTACAGTAACCAGCAAGAAGTCAACTAGTTACAGTAACCAGCAAGAAGCAGAACTGTAACACTGGAAACTACAAACTACAACTGGTACAGGAAACTGCGAATCACGCGCCTCGCAGCCTGGTGGCCCCACAAGGGGGCCGGCGGATTTCTCTTTGCGGGGTGCGGCGGGCTTAGACAGGCGGGCAAAGCTGAACGGGCGGACAATCCTTCGTGGGCGAACGTGTGCCCGCCATTGGAATTGATGTGGGCCTTGAAAAAAAAAGGAGGGGGAGAACGAGGGAGAGTGGGAGGAAGGGAGGGGGAGGGAGGGACGAAGGCAGAGGGAAAACGCCAGGAGAGAAGGAACGACGAGGGGGGCGGTTGATTAGAGGCACAGAGAGAGAGAGAGAGAGAGAGGGGAAGAGAGAGAGAGAGTGACAACGAAAGACATATAATTGTTGTATATATATAGAGAGAGAAAGAGAGAGAGAGAGAGAGGGATGGAAACGGGAGAGAGAGAGAGAGAGAGGGAAACAAAAAAAGAGAGAGAGAGAGAGAGAAAAACAAAAGGGAGGGAGGAGGCAGGAGAAGGGGAGGGATAAGGGAGGAAGGAGAGGAGGGAGAGGGAATAGGGCAGAGAGGCATAAGGATGAGGGAGGAGGAGGGAGAGAGAAAGGGAGGAGAGGAGGGAGGAGGGAGGAGGGACAAGGAGGAGGAAGAGCAGGAAGGTAAGAGCGCGAACGTTCGAGGAAGTCCTAGGCGAAAGCGCTTTTCCTGAAGGAAGTTTCGGGCGGGAACCCAGGACGGGCGGGCGATCCCCTGACGGGCGGGTCGGGCGGGTGGGACATTCAATCGGGATGCCTGAGTATGGCGAGAGCGCGATTACTCTGTAAATTGTAGCGGCGTCGTTGGCGCAGCGTGTTTCCTGAGCGTCGAACGCGCGATTTTTGAATAAATTGCATGGAGTTCGCAGGCGAGAGCGCAACTCCGGAATAAAATATGACGGGTTCTCTGGCGGGGGCGGGGGTCTTTATTAAATTGCGAGGAAATGTTGATTCAATTGCGAGGAAGTCTCAAGCGGGAGCGCCGTTCTTGAGTAAATTGTGAGGAAGTCTCAGATGGGAGCGGAGGTCCTTGACTAAATTGCGAGGAAGTCACAGGCGGGAGCACCGATCCTGAGCAAATTCTGAGGAAGTCTATGGAGCGGGGGTCCTGAGTAAATTTGGAGGAAGTCTCAGGTGTGAGCCGTTGTTGTTGCAATCCGGGGGGCCAGGGGCCCAGTTTGAGCAGGAAGACTTCCCCTGTCAAAGAACAGAGTGCGAGCGTCGAGGGGCACACTTTGATTGAGAAAAATCAAGTATGCACCGGTGAGAGGGGGATCAACAATAATTATTCTTCAGAAGTGAGAGTGCAACATCATTACCATAACAGCGACGCAGCAGCAATCCGCACTGTGGAAACAATCGTCAGCCACGCACTTAAGGACAGTGAAGGACCGTTCGGCCCCCTCACTCTGATTAGCGCTTTGCGAAGTCCGAACCAAGAGGGTATAGTAATTGGCTTTCTCCGTCGTCTCAGAGGAGGGTTATCAACACTTCTTCGTTGTGCCGTGGCGTGGCACCACGCGAATTTGTCGCTGGTCCTGGCGGACAGTTAACATTTGTGGACCAGGTGGGCTTTGGCCATGAGGGTGATTGCAAGGATGGCGTTCACGTCCAAAGTGTTCCTTATCCTCTTCGGTCTCTTCTTGTTCCTCATATTCCGACCCGTGTAAATTCTTTATACCTTATCATCTTGATTTGTTTTCCTCTCCGTTCGTTCCTCTCCATCCTCATTGCCTCCCATGAATTGTCTTTCTCCTCATCTCTCCTCTGTTCCCTCCAATCGCTGCTCCTCCAGCCTGGCTCCCCTTATGGGACGCTTTATGGATCCCCTGTGGGTTGCCTTAGATCAGAGTGGAGGAGACGATGGACGAAGAGCGATGGAGGGGCAAGAACGATGAGGGAGGAGAGGACAGGGACGAGGGGGCCGGAGGAGGGAGCAGAGAGGGGGGGACGCTGGGCCCATTGATTGAAACGATCACGACGTCGGAGGATTGTGGACGGAGGGGACGGGAAGGAAGAAAGGGAAGGGCGGGTGAGGACGAGGAGGAGGCAGAGATGGGGAAGAGGAAGGCTAGTCTTCCAGCCGTCCCTTATCAAAGTGGCAGAACCCCTACACGTACACACTCTATCCCTCCCTTCTTCCCCCCCTTTTTCTGCAATCCTGTCCGATGCACGAATTCCTTGACCAGGGAACTTCCCCTGCCCCCTCCTTCCGTCCTCCCCGACTCTTGTATGGCTGCTCCTCGGTCGATACCCCCATTAGTTTCGGGTCTTCCTGGTGTGCATTTGGCCTACGTTTGGGCCTTCGGGCCTCTTGTCCCCGTCTTCGGCTATCTGTTTTTTTTCTCTCGGTCGGGTGGGGCCGTGTTTGCTTCCTCCCTCCTTCTTCCCCCACCATGGCACGATTTGATGTTCAGTTCCCGTCCTTCTCCGCCTTTTTACTTGGCATTCTTCCCTCATCATTCCTCCTCCCTCCTCGTTACCCTTCCCATTGCCAGGGGGACCATTGCGAGGATGAGCTCTACGAGGATGAAGGAGAGAAAGCGGAGGCGAGAAGCGAGAATGCTTTTTTGCTTAAGCGTTTGGCTCTGGCGCCAGCAGAGGCGAATAGGCCCTGCAGTTTTTCTTGGCTGACCCGATCCGCGGTTTCACATCCTTCTCCTCGTGGTCCTCCTTGTCTTCTTCTTCTTCATTTCACCTCAAGCTCCAACTCCCCGTCCTTCCCTCTTCCATTCCTTCCTCCCCCCTCCTCCCTTTCCTCTGTTCTCCTCGTTCCCCCCCCCCTCCTCGACGTCATCCTTGCCCTCCTCGCATCATCATACTTGGCATGTCCATTACCTCTCTCTCTCTCTCCATCTCTCTCTCCCTCACTCTCTTGGTCCCTCTCTCTCTCTCTCGCTGTTTGTTTGTGTGTGTTTTTTCTCTCTCCCTCTCTCTCTCTCTCGCTCTCTCTCTCTCTCTCGCTCTCCCTCCCTCTCTTTCTATATCTCTCTCTCTCTCTCTTTCTATCTCTCTTTCTATCTCTCTCTCTCTCTCTCTCCACCCACCCGTTTTGTCCCATCCGTCTTCCTGTACGTTTTTCTCCACCAGCAGGCTCCTCCGCAACCGAGGAGGCTCGAGGCTCCCGACGTGCCCAGGCCGCGCTCGCAGCACGGACGGGAGGCGGACCCGCAAGCGCGGGCCTCACTAGCCAGAAGGAACGAAACTCTCTTCATACCTCGGCTGATCCGGCTCGTGCAACGGTGGCCGCGGGATCAGGTGCCTGGTGTTCGTGCCGGGTGTGCCGTCCATACGCGTGTTCTTCTTGTGGTGAGAGATCTTCTTCATAGGTGTGATCGTGCTCGCAGATTGGCTGTTCGAGTCTTCAGACGGGGCCCCCATTGGATTCGCAGATATGCACCTACAATTTGTTAGGCCGCATCCTCTCGCACGCGGAGGTGGACCACGTGAAGATGACTGCGAGCAACCTGTGGCGCAACCCAGATGGCAGCGGCGAGAACTCGCTGGAGAGCGCCCGACAGACTTGGCCGAAACCTCACGGCCACACTGGCCCCGCCCAAGTGCGCAGCCAGCGGCAGCTCGATGCACCTACACGTTATTGTCCGATGTCTGCTCTGCTTCGAGGCGTTTGCCGCAGAGCCAGGTCCGCGACCATGTGCTGACGTGGCTCTGGCACCGTCGGGATCACCGGCATGCTGTGGTCCACGCGTGTGCTGCGCTTGCCTTCTTCATCGACTACGTCCTGGCTCCCATTCCAGAAGGCCTCCGTCCGCTTCAAGGTTTCCCTTTATGGTCCTTGATTTCGTTCATCTTGATATTCAAAGGTGTCCTGCAGCTCCGGCGACACGTGGTACATGGTGAAGTGCAACACCCGCCACGATGGGTTCGGCGAGTTCTCCCATATCTGGCACAAGAGTGGACAGATGCCCTGCATGACTGGCACCACCCGATGCTCTCCATCGCCTTCGCGGTGGCGCTGGGCATCAACACGGACTATACGGCCACAGTGTATTTGCTTGCGACGGAAGCCCACGACTACGTCGGCAAGGCCATGTTCCGCACTGGGGGGCTTCCTGGAGTGCAAGGCCGTGTCGCGGAGCACGTCCGCGCCCTGCTCTCTCCCCGCGCGCGGCCTGGATGCCGCCCGCGGTACCAGCAGCTTCGCCTGTGCCTCGGGTCCCTGTTCTTCTTGCCACTGCTGCTGCTGGACACCGAGAGGGCCGCATTCCACTTTGAGCGGCAGGCGCTGGCGCAGAGGCAGCTTTCCGCAAACGCTGCAGATGCCAGGGAGGCGGAGGCGGTGAGCGTCAGGAAGGGCCTCGGGACCTTGGCCCCGCTGAGCTGCCCACATCGACGGCGCCGCCGCCCCCCCCGCTGGGTGCGGGCCCCGCGCCGACGCGTCGGTGGCAAGCTGTGACAGCACGCATTCCAGCGCTACACGGAGGACCCCACCGTCGAGGAAGCGTTCTTTCCAGGGGCCCTCGGTGACTCAGCCCCGTATGCCATGCTGTACCGACGCCAATTGGAGGAGTGGCATCACCGCACTGGCCAGGAAGGCCCGCTGCACATCCTGGAGCCGCTCCGTGTGGGGTTGCTGCTGGCGTACATGGCGGCCAAGCCTGCCCCGCTCCCCCGGCCCAAGGGGGGCCGTGCCTACCTGGCGCAGATCCTGATCCGCGCCCTGGCGTTCATCGAGGTATTGCTGGATTCTCCGCTGCGTCAGCGTGCCGCCAGGCGCCACATCGACCTCGCGGTCCAGGCCATGGGCTACCCAGTGGTGCGGGTCCCCACGGTACGTGTACCTCATGCGCTCCGCCACCCTGCTCGCTTGCGTTGGTTCCGTGGAGGCCTCGACGCCGTAACGAGCGGGATCAAGTTCAGTCCGACTCGCCGCATCTACCAGGCTGGCGTCCGTGCGCGGTTCGCGGGGCAGCCGCGCTGGAAAGACCACGTGTCGGCGAGCCGCTTCTGCGCCAAACGCGTGGTCGGCCGCCCACCTGACGCCCCGCCCGAGCCCCCGCGGCCACCCTACCGCCTCGGCAGGCTCGCGGGGACATGGCGACTCCCGGTATGGGGCGACCCGCACCGGCTGACTAGGGAGTCGTGCCAGGCGCTGCAGGCGTGGTGTTCGAAGGCCCACCTCCATCCTGGGGTCCTGCGACGCGGGCTGCGGCATCTGCGGGGCTCGACGGAGGCCCCCGGCCAGGCTTTGCCGAGCCCCTCGCGGAGTGGGCCCGCCAGGAGGCCGTGATGCGGGACGGCTTGGGCAGTGCCCCCCACTGCATCTTCATCGCCGACGATAAGGAGCCCGACCGCATCTGGCGCGCGGACGGTCCAGACACGGTGCGCTACCTCTTGGAGTCCGCAGCGCGCGACCCGTCATGGCGAGCGCGCGCTGACCTCACGCCTGAGTCCGCCAGCGCCTGGTTGTGGGCACGAGCACGGCGCGGCCTGCCCGAGTGGTTGCTACGCCGACGTCTTCTTCCTCACCTCTCCTCGCCTACGTCTCCACCCTACGCGTTCCCGACGGCGAAGTCGAAGTGCTTCAACGAGATCGGCCAGCGGACCTGCGGCAAGCCGATGCACAGCTGCTTCAGGCGCGTGGGCAACTGCGCCAGCGCTCCGGGCACGCACGGGCACAGGATCATGGGGCGTGGAGGTCGCGCCCTCCTGCAGCAGGCGGGGCTTACGCAGGAGGTATTCGATCCCTGCCTGGCTGGCGCGGCCGTGCGGGACATGCGCCAGCATCTCCCCGCCGCGCGGTGCGCCGCGCCGATGCGGGAGCTCAGTGTCGCGGTGGCGGATGCAGGCCAGGCCTACGAGCAGTGCACGGCGGATCGCGTCGGCGCTGCTTGGGCTGCGCTCGGGCGAGAGGTCGAGCGCCGCTTGGGGGTCGACTCGTGCCTTGTCAAGCGGAGCCGCCAACAGCACACGAAGCGGTGGCAGGTGTCCACTCCTCCGTCCTGGTACCGCGTCTCTTCCGATGACGTGCTGCGGGCCCTGATCAGTTTCTGCTTCGTGAGCCTCGTCGTGATCGGAGGCATCGCACACCAGCTCGACGGCCTCCCGATTGGCGGCGTGCTCGCTGGATTGGCCCTGTCGGCCTTGCTGGGCCACTGCGAGCTCTGCGCAGAGAGGGAGCCCAACAGGTTTGCCGATGAAGGGTGTACGACATCATCGTCGGGCTCCGCATCGTTGTGCATCACCATCAGGAGATACGTAGACGACATACTAGCCATGAGCACCAGGTACTGCCGGTCATGTTTGCATGGGCATCTCACGCACGTGTACACAGTTGGTTTCAGCCCAGCCTCGGACATCACAGTACCACCTACACCAGCGACGCCGGCATGCTCGTCAGCATCATCAGCTTCACAGACTACGGGTACGAGTTCGGACAGGTGGCCGCCATCGTGCACGTGGCTGGATCTTGAAACCTACACGGTCGGCGAGTCTCACACGATCATACCTAAGAACGGGAACCGCCTCTGGCTCTGGGGAAGAACAGGACAGATGCAAGACGCACATCCTTCCGTGGACGGGAGTGCTACCCCAGGGATTCGGCGCACTGAAATCTCTCTTCGCCAGTCGTCTAGCCAGAGCGCAATTTCTTGAGCTTCCGTCGGTGTTAACAACGATGTGGATGTTGGAGCTGCTTTTTGAATTGCACTTGCTCCGGCACCCCCCTCCCTCCTCATTTCTGTGGCACACGCGCTTCCATGGTCTGTTTCGGCCCAGCAGTTACGAGCTGTAACGCGAATATGGTTTCTCACCTTCCACCAGTCCGAAAGGGTGCCGATGGCGAGCCGTGGGGAGCCCTGGCAGCAGCGCGGGCGCTGGATGGGCGGCGACCGTGGTGGGCAACAGGATCGACGCGATCGCCGTGGCGACGGGCGCCGATCCGACGACGACGACGACGACTACAACTTCCGGGGCGACATGCGCGGCCGTGACAGCCGCTACGACCGAGGTGATCGGGGCCGCCGTGACCGCGACGATCGTTGGGGATACGGCGAGCGTGACCGCGACCGCCGTGGCCGGGGACGGAGTTCGCCGCCGCGCTCGACCTCGCCGCGCCGCGGCGGAGGCGCCCCCGAGCTCAAAAGATGGAGCTCGAGAAGGCCCGGGAGCAGCACGCGAAGATCGATAGCGAGTACGCCGCCTTCCTCCAGCAGAAGAAGGACAAGGACGAGGAGTTCCGCTTGCGGAGGCAGGGCGAGTGGCTGGCCGCTTCGCTCAAGGGCACGCTGGAGAACCACTTCGCCTCCCGCAAGCAGCGGGGCCCGGACGGCACTGGCGAGCCCCCACCGCCGGGGACGTCGACCCCGACGCCGGAGGCCAAGACTCCCGACCAGCTCAGCCGTTCGGAGCTGGGCTGGCCCCAGTCAGTATTGGGGAAGAGTGCGCGGCCCACGGAGAGCCTGGACGTCAAGGAGGCCGCGGCCGTGCTCGAGCGAGCGATGTCGAACAAGGGAGTTGTCGCCCAGGCTCACAAGGTCATCCACTCCTACTACCCCCGCCGTACGCCGCCGACCTCCAAGGCCGCGAAGGCGCAGTTGGTCATGGCAATCATCCGCGGCAGCCCGATCTGAGACGGCTTCTTGGACGAGCTCCAGACAACCCTCGACGATGGACAGGGGCCCGGATGTGACGTGAGTGTCGTCAGTGGCCTGCTATCTTGGCTTGGGGTGTTCATTTTTGGCGTGATTGCGGGGATCGTGCTCTCCATGATTTGGTGCATCGTGGTTCCCGATTCCAGTTCCAGATTCTTCGAGACAGCGAAGGCTTACTACACACTGCACTGGGCCAACATCTACGAGGCGCACCTGCTCCAGGGAGCTGCGGACGCCGCCGGGGTGCCAGCGTCTATTTTCAACCTCCCTGAGTACCAGAAGATCCGAGGAGCGATGGGAAGTCTTGGGCTCACCATGGTGGCGGCCGCGGTGCGACGTGCGCGAGTGAGGGCGGTGTGAGGACTGATGCCCTTGGCGAGGCGCCTTTTTAGCATGTCGCTTCCGGCGTGCCGACCCATCCGCTATCGATTGGGTGGATTGCTGATTTGGGCACCTCTCTTTCTATCTCTCTCTCCACCCACCCGTTTTGTCCCATCCGTCTTCCTGTGCGTTTTTCCCCACCGGCAGGCTCCTCCGCAACCCAGGAGGCTCGAGGCTCCCGACGCGCCCAGGCCGCGCTCGCAGCACGGACGGGAGGCGGGCCCGCAAGCGCGGGCCTCACTAGCCATAAGGAACGAAATTCTCTCTCTCTCTCTCTCTCTCTCTCTCCCTCTCTCTCTCTCTCTCTCTTTTTCCCTTTTCTCGCTCTTTCTCTCTCTCTCTCTCTCTATCTCTCTCTCTCTCTCTCTCCTCTCTCTCTCTCTCTCTCCCTCTTCTCTCTCTCTATCTCTCTCCCTCTCTCGTTCTCTCTCTCCCTCTCTCTTTCTCACCCCCTCTATCTCTTTCTTTAATCTCTCTCACTCTCGCCTTCTTTTTTTTTGTTCTTTTTCTCTCTCTCTCTCCTCTCTCTCTCTCTCTCTCTTCTCTCTCTCTCTCTCTCTCTCCCTCTCTCTCTCTCTCTCTCTCCTCTCTCTCTCTCTCTCTCTCTCTCTCTCTCTCTCTCTAGTCTCGGCTCGAGAGTGCCCAGCACTCAGACCGCAGCCGCGACGCGAAGCGCCCCGCCTCGGAGTCAGACTCCCAGGCCTCGCGAGACCGGAGGGGTCCCAGCAGGACCCTACTGATTCGCGTCACCTCTCCTCACCAGAGCGCCCGCAGCAATGGCCCCCAAGAAGCCGGAGCGCCGTCGCTCTTCTAAGCAGCCTCCGAGTTCCCGCCCCACGCGCCCTGCTGCCGAAGGGTCTCTCCTTCAACGCAAGCAGGACTGCATCGCAGCGTTCAAGCAAGCGGGGTCTGACCGCCCCACGGCCGCATACAACGGGCTTGCCGAACTGAACGCGGACGAGCTCCAGGCAACGTACGACATGCACAAGTCCAACACGAAGAAGCTTGGCAGCGCCCTGATCCGCATGTGCGCCGCCAACCAGATCAGCTACACGCTTGATCATCACCAGCGCAGCAAGCCTAAGCGCACTGGCGGTGACACATCACACCCACCAGCGGGTTCCGCACGTCTTCAGGCTGCGGATACCCAATTCATCGCCTTGGACCCGGCCTTTTGGAAGGTCCCCGTCCTCGCTGAACCCGCATCTCCCGACGACGGCAAGACGTACAAGCCCAGTATCAGCCTCCACGACTACGAGAGCGGTGAACGGCTGCTGCAACACCACCTCGAGCAGGGCAAGCGAGCCACGGGTCAGCTCGCGATTGCTGTCATGGGCCCAAAAAACGACAACTACGTCGGTGCCGAGCTCGCCGTCCCCGTCCTGAAGCGTCACCCCAAGGCGCCCAAAGTGGTCCACACGCACGTCCCCGTGACCGTGTACCAGCTGGGCACCAAGGAGGTCGCCTGCACGGAAAAAGTTGCCGTCGCCACCATCGACCCTGCCGACCACGTATGCTGGATTCGGGCGACCATACATGAAACCGAGGCCATTGCCGCAGTCCCCTCCATGCATCAGGCCTTCGAGGACCAGTTCTCGGGAGGTGCCCCCGTGAACGGTGGTCCACGCGCCAAGGGCCCTTTTCGAGGGGACTCCGCTCCACAGGACAAGGCGCGCCAAAACCAAAAGCACAGGGAGTCCAAGAAAGACGCTCGCCGCCAGGAGCTCGATAGTCAGCTCCAGGACACCTTCAAGGCCCTCTTCCACGGCAACTTTAAAGCCGTCACCATCCTCGAACCCTGCAAAAGCCTAGGCAGGTTTGGATCGGGCGTCGGAAAGAGGTCCCTGGCTGCCACCTTCGGCGTCAGTCTCCAAGCGGTCGACAAGGTCTTGGCGGGATCAGGGCAACTCGGTGCCACCTACGACCTCAGCAACGTAGGTGCTGACGAGCCCACCGCTGACAAGTATCAGACCGTGTGGTTCCCTGAGGACCAGCCCATCACGATGGCAGATGCGTTCCAGAAGTCGGTAGAGTTCAAGGCCCTGGGAGTCGTCAGGCACGGCAAGTCAGGCTTACTGGGGATCCGTGTTCCACGGGGGTCAGACGCCGCCAAGGCTGCTGCCGTCAGCATCCGTGGCTGCGAGGCTTCCCTCGCCAAGACGCGCTACCGCATCACTGGCATTGCGGCACGCCACGCCACGCTGACCCAGCTCGCCAAGACTCTCACGGGCCCGTCCGTTAAATGGGACTGTGAGGTCTACCACACCGCCTGGGACCCAGCCACTGCGGCCCAGTTTGCCTTAGTGCGCGCCCATCGGCCCCCACTCACATACACGGTACAGGTTGCGGGGTGCCCCATCCCGTGGAGCATCACCGAGGCCCCGCTGGCTGAGGTGGTGCCGAAGCGGGACAACGTTACCATCGTCACGCCTACCACCATCACAGAGCCTGTGACGCCGCCAGCCCGTGGTGGCGGCTTTAGCCCCGCCACCGGCACACTCCTCACCAAAGCGGCCCAGAGCCCCTACCTCCACGACCTCATGACTGCCACGCCCAAAGGCAAGGGCGTCGCACCGCTCCTGATCCCCAAGGAGGAGCCTTCAGCCAAGCGCCACCGATCCTCCAGCGGGAAACGTGACGTCCCGCCGCACGCAAGGCACACTGCGCCCCAGGCCGCAGCTCCTCTGCACCCCCGCACGGCACGGACGGAGCCGCTGAACAAACGGCCGCCCCAGGACCAGGTGGTCATGACTCTCGGCTTGGCACGGTGGCGGCAGAAGGTGGGGGCCACACCGAAGGCGACGCTGCCACAGCCGCCGAAGTACCAGGCGACGCCGAGGACGTCGAGATCCTCTCATCAGGCGATGAATACAGCGAGGCCTCCCACGAACTCAACACCTTCGGTGAGCGCTTCGCATCGGCCTCTCAACCGCCAGATGCTGCCACGACCCGCATCCAGCACATGGAACAGCAGCACGAGCTGCTAGCCAACACGGTGGATAACATGCAGGTCCAGCTTGCGGGCGTTCTCTCCTCCCAGGCCACACTCACGGAGCACGTCTCAGGGTTGGAACGGGGGCTTGCCACCGTCGTCACCCAGCAACAGACGGCAACCGCCGACGCCGCTGCACTGCGCGGCGACATCCAGGCCCTCCTCGGGCACCTCACGGGTGGCACCATCCACCTGCCACAAGTGGCCACTCTGGAAACTAAGAAGGAGGAAGCTGCAGCTGCCGCGGAACCCGTGGCTGTCTGCGGGTGGATCGACCAGCCAGGCCAGGTCACCCCAGGGACGGGGCCCCCAGGGGCTGACAAAGGCAAAGACAAGGGTCGGGTCACCCAGGAACCCTATTGAAGGTGCCTCAGAGAGCCCGCCTCAGCCCTCCGAGGAAGCGCCTTCAGAGGCATCTCTTCCCTCTTCGCGTCGTATCTCTTTCTTGTCACCTCATGTCTGTGTTGGCAGCAGCACGCGCAAGCTATCTGGTGTAGGGACACCCGCAGTCTTGCAGGGGGCGTGATTGCCGCAATGTACATGAGCATTCAGGGGTATTTGAGGACGTGTGCCGACATGCAGCTTTTGGCTCATCGCTCGCGCCGCCCGCCTGGCCTCGCCACCATGCGGCGCCTTGCCTGCAGCATGGCCCTCCCCTCGCTAGCTGGAGCACACCCGTCTTCAGGCGGTGCGCCCCAACAGGTTTTCCTTTACGATGACAGCATCTACAAGTACGATCACTGCACCATTTTGGACCCGATCGTGAACAGCACCGCCGCCGCGGGGCCGTGCGGCAACGGACCGTTGGGCGCCATCGCGAGCGCATGCACGCCCTCGTCAACTACGACACATGCATCGCAGTCCACCCTCAGCGTGGCCTCGACCGTCGTGCAGCACATCCTCGACGGGGCCGCTGACCAAGGCCATGCACACAGTGGCGGCTTCAGCCCCGCTGTCGTGCCCCGCTATAGCCCCACGGGTCTCACTACCCCTCTGTGCGCCAGGGGCGAACCCGAGGAGGACCCCGCTTTCTGGCACCTGATGATGATCCGAGCTCGGCTCATACCGTGCGCCGAGGCGTGGGCACCAGGTGAGGACCACCAGGACGTGTTCTGGGCATGGCTCGAGGACTGCGTCCCGTACATCCTGGCGACGCTCCATCTGCCACAGTACGACCACTTTTTCCAGGAGGACTCCGAAGAGAAAAACGACGCCCTGCGCCAGCGCACCGCGATCGACATGTGCGAGGACATCTGGCATAGAGCAGGCCCCGACAGACAGCGCACCAACCGCAACCTCACTCGTATCCAGGGCAGCCGCGAGTACCCCATCCGCTACTTTGGCCTCCTTCTGGAATACCAGGGCGCTCGTGCTCAGCTCGTCGGCCCTGAGGCTTTCACGGCACCATTGCCGCCATACCTCTCACGGGCCCACGCCTTGCTGCCAAGAGGCCTCCCTCCACCTGACCAAGACGCCCTGGCGTACCTCGCGGATGCGATCCTGCACCACCCGCCAGACATGCAGCCGCTTGTCGAGGCGGAGCTCGCCGCGGCACCGATGGAACCGCTAAACCTACCACCGCCAGCTGGCCCCCTCGCCCAGCACGCCACGGGTGACCAGCCCGCGGCCGACGCCGATCCTCTTCTGCCCCAGCATATCGCGGCCAGCGATATCAGCAACATATCCCTGGACTCGTTCCACGCGTCGGACGATAGCCAGGACGACATGGATACCCAGGATCGCAACGGCACGGCACCGCTAGGTGACACGGCCCAGCGTGACCGTGACAGCGAACCCTACATAGGGCGCCCCCCGTCGCACAGCAGTCCGCCTAACAACCCTGCTCAGGCCGTTCCCAGCGCACAGTTCAACGAAGCTGAAGGCGCCACTGCCGCCGACGCGACGAGCCATCCCACTGCATCGCCAGCTCTAACCAGCCCGCGCAGTGGCGGCTTTAGCCCCGCTGCAGCATTGGCTGGTCCTGGACGTCTCCAGACCGCAGGTGGCAGTACCACGCCCCGCACCCTTGTCTGCCGTGCTAACGTGACTGACTCCAACTCCAGTGCCGTTGAACACTGGCAGGCTGACATCGACAACGACACCATCGACGACGCGAACCCAGACGCCAGCGGTTCCTACGAGGCCCAGCGCAGCGCAGCGGCCTCACGACACTGTGGCTGTCTCATTTGCCTCTTCGTGGCCACGTACGCCATCGTGATAGCCATGCCGTACAAGGACCAGATCGACGGGTACTTGCCGACACCGAGCCGAGACCCCAGCTACCGGCAGCGACGACGACGTCAAGCGGCGGCACAAGGCCCACCTGTGCCCATTACACCCCGACGTACAACGGCATACAACGTCACGCCCGCACTGTGGGGTATTCTCAAGTGGACCAGCGCCAAACTCAGAGATATCGTCTCGGGCGGAGCCAGCGCAGTCGGGTTTGGCCTCGGGGGTGTCCTGAAATGGGCCAGTGGCAAACTCGGAGCTATTGCCACTGGCGGAGTGGTGTGCGGTCTTCTACTGGTCGGCGCCAAACTCCTCGCTCAAGGAGCCGTCGGACACGTAGGAGCCCGCATCTGTGCGCGTGCCCTGGACTCATCCACGGCCCAGTGGTGCCTCCGCTGTTGCCAACCGAGCAGGAGGCCGCGCGATGAGACCACATACACAATGCCGCGCACGCTCCCCGACGAACCCGAGAGCCAGCACGTGCACTCACTTCGACATCCGCTGCTACAGGAACACTACGCCGCTGCAGTTGCCGCCGCAGTCGCCGATGTCACCACCGCCACCACCGCCGCCATTGTCGAAGTCACTGCCGCGATATCGAGAGCCTCGTCTGTCACACCACGATCGACCAGCCCGTCCCCGCGAGACGGCCCCATGAGCGGCGCGGTGTATGGTAACCCACCGACCCACGAAGATGCCACAGCCCAGGGCAGCGACGCCGAGGCAAGGGAAACACGTGAGCGCACCCTCGACAGCCCGTGGTCCATCTTCCGACATGCTGATGCTCGTGGTTCCTCTTCCGACATGGACACCCAGCCACCACGACGGCGAGCACGCTACGCATCACCCGCCAGGCCCCAGGCGCCTCCAGGCCCTGGTATGCCCCACCCAGCCCTTAGGCCACCGACGCGCAACTTACGCAACACCATCCAGCGCGACCCAGCGGTCCCTGTGCCGCCGACGAGCATCCACACCGCCCTGTACCAAAACGGCTTTGCGCTTGGTAACAGTGGCGTGTCTACAGAGGACATCAAAGACGCTCTGCGACTCCATGACCATCCTCGATTCACCCATGATCCAACACTCCAAGCGCTGGCGCCGTGGACTGAGATCATGCAGAAGCCCCCGAACCGCCTCACTTGGGTGCTGGAAGACTCGTGCGGGAACTCAGGTGAGACGATCTTCCCCTACCTCACGTGGGACCTCCGTCAACCCACCACCGACGCGCCCACGGTCTTCTGGCATGGGACCCGCGGCGACCTTGCGGCCCGTCTCGCTGTCAACGGAGGGCACCTCCTGCCAGGCCCCCGCCGTGAAGCGAAGGGTCGAACTGGCACAAATGTTGGCCGCACGTACGTGAGTGTGCACCCGTCGCTGGCCGCGTGGTACGCAGTGCCGCCCCACCCGCCCTACAGCCTCGAAGACGACACCCTCGCGTGGGGACCCATCGCGCTCTGGATGTGCGAGGCCACCCAACCACCGCGCGGTGAGAACTGGCACAACTTCGTGAAAGGGGAGGCCCACGGAGCGCGCCTCATCTACCCTCGGGTCCTGAGCCTCCTCATCCGCATGGACTGGTGTGCCCCCACGGAAGCTGCCTCCAGGTGCCGTGCCCTACCACAAGCCTATGGCATGGGCGACTGTGCGCACGCCCTCCACATCGCTGGCTACGATCATCCAGATCTCCGTGAGGCGGCTGAAGCCCACGACCAGGAAGCTAGCACCCGGCGCAGGCTGGACAGAGCGGCAGCGTGGCCACCGCCGCAGGCACTATACTCGCCAGAGGCAGCGCGAGCATGGGCCAAACAGCACTATGACACTGAAGCAGCCACCAGGGCCGACCCCAACCAGCCCCGCCCACGCGTCTCGCTTCGCAAGCTCCAGCTGGACCCGCAGCCACTGATCGACCTGGTGTACACGGGCTTGCAAGCCATCCCCGTGCGGGGGCATCCCGACGCACGTGAGTCGCGCCCCAGCGGCTCCAGCCCTGGGGCCGCGCCTGGCCCACCGCGCACCTACCAATTGCCGCCCTGGCACACAGTCCAGACCGCTCATCGACGACATCAGGAGGCGACGACCGCCGTATGCCGTCCCTCATCAGCGCGGCCGCCGCCCTCGCCCGAGGCCACGCCCGCCCACGGCGATCCGCCTCCCGTTCGTCACGGCAGAGTGGCGGAAACTCCACCTCGGACAACAGCGACATCGAGACGTGGGAGCACATCGAGACGGAAGAAGAGCCGACCGCCTACCACGTCCTCGCCTTCCACGTCCGCGATGTGCGGGCCCGTGTCAATGCCCCTGGCATCGAGGTCTGGCTTGACCCTGGCGATCACCACGACGGCGCCTACTTACCGTGGGGGACGACCGTCATGGGCCATCGCGTTATCGACCCTGCGGTGGCGGGTCGCGACGGCTGGGTCATCCTCCACCACGACCATGGCGATACCACTACCAAGCTCTGGGCACCGACCCAAGTCCACGTCAAGGCGGATGACACGTGGCGCACGGTCATGGTACCAGCGGACATGGGCCCCCAGTGGATCGAGCGCCACGCCGATGACGCTCGCCTCCCCGCCGAGGTCGTCCGCACTACAGGCCAGTCCTGGTTTGCCGACGCCTGGCCCTTGTGGGATCGACCCCGACCCCACCCAGACGACCCAGGCACAAACGAGCAAGCGCTCCCGCCCCTACCAGGACGCTGGTCATGCCTACAGTGCCGATTCCAATGCTGTCAGTACTGTGCGGCCCGCCGCAACATGCAGCTCGGCACCTCGGGCCAACCAACGTGCCACTCTGCGCCCTCAGCGGACTACGTGCACTTATGGACTGGTCCACGGACTACTCTTGCAACAGCTGGACGTGTGCATACAGCACCGACAACAGGGACTCCGACACATGCTGCCTCTCCAGCAGGTGCCCCCATCCGCCCAGTCCGCACAGCCTGTTCGACGTCCGTGCCACAGGGATGCCTCCGCACATCCTTGCCCGCCAATACGGCAACGCGCCAGCCCACCACGACCTCAAGGAGCCCCCCCGAGCGCCTTCAGGCCCCGGGGGGGAGCCTCCACAACCAGGCCAAGCTGGTTACCAGGGTCAATGGTATCTTCCACCGAGGCCGCGGCGCGTCCCCAGGCAGGGATTGCCCGACGGCACGAGGCGGCCACCTGGGTTCACAGGAACGGGGATGCCTGAAGACCCGTCCCCCGACCAACCGCTGTGGAGGGAAGGCTACGTGCTCTTCGGCCCCCACCAGGCCCTCAAGGAGGACTTCACCTTCAACAAAACGGTCCGCCGACCTTACTCCCTAGCCATCACCAACATGCACAGGGATCGTGTCACAGTCAGGACCGTCTGCGAGTCCATCGCCGAGCGCATCCACACTACCCGCACCCGCTGGCGAGATGTGGTACTGTACTGGGACGCCGAGGGCGGCCCTGGGCCTCAAGCTCTCGACTATGACATGCGCCTCTGCGACGCCATGGTGAGCCGTGCCACGACCGAAGCCGAGCTGAACCACGACCGCAGCAACCGTGGTAGTTTCTGTCTCTATGGACCAGCGCACCAGCGAGCTGTAAACATCACGGTGCTCCCCGAGCCGCAGAACATTGACTACATGGAGCATGTGCGGCGATACTCACCCGTCGGGGAGACCTACCCAGACCACGCCTTCGAGCACGTCTATCAGGGCTGGCGGCGGCCCGACGTGCCCACCATCCTCCCCGACACCCGCCCGCTCTCGAGAGCCGACCAGCAGCGCTACCAACAGCACCAGCAGCGCATTCAGCAGCGCGACCAACGCGACGCAGGTCAGCCGAGCACGCCACGCAACCGCTCCCCCGCGCGCGTCCCGACAGGCGGCAGCACGGTGTACGGCGGGGGTGCCGCCTACCACCGTGGCCCCATTGGTGCCAGGCCCGCGGCGGCTGGAGCAGCCGCCTCCAGCTACGGCCATGCCCCCCACGCCAGGGTGCACCCAGCGGTCATCGGCTACCCGCGTGCACTCGTGCAGGCTCCCCCACGGGCCACCTCGCCCGTGCCAGGGTCCACGCGTGCCTGGGGCCATTACCCAGGCCGCCATGACAGCACCCCCAGCAACCAGCCCGCAGTGGTAACCCCTGCGGCTTCAGCCCAGGGGGCTGCACCAAGCCGTGGCAGGACAGGGCGCCCTGAAGGATGGCGCGATGCGAACGTACGTGCTTGGCAACCGCGCCAACACACGCCCCCGCCAAACGTGGCCGCAGCGCTGCGCCCTGCCCAGGCAAAACCTGCCCCACCTGAGCGCGAGAGGCAGCCGCTCGTCCCGCTCGTCCTCACGTACACCCAGGCGCACCACAACGCCTCCCCGCGGCACAGCGAGGGAAGTGCCCATCACGTCAGCCCCCGCCCTGACGCTGTCGACCCTGACCAGGCTGCAGCCTCGGCGGCGGGCGGCACAGGCGGCTCCCGCCAGCCCAGCCCAACACCCTGCGCAGCGCCGATCCGCTCCCCGAGCAGGGCGGACTCTGCGCGCGCTAACGCCCAGGCGACCTCGCCACGCGACCGCCATACGGGCGGGCGCGTCCCGCGCAGCAGGTCCTGCAGCCGCCACAGCTCGCGCAAGGCCCCTGGGAGCTCCACGAGCTCGCCGCCCCGCGAGACGCAGGCTGATGGGCAAGCCCCCGAGGTGGTGCCACGCTTCGGTGCCAGCGCCATCGAACCTGGCCAGGTCGACCTCGAGCCGACGCCGTCCACGGACCAGGAGCTGCCTCCGCCCACCCGCGTGGTCGCCCCCATCGACGAGGCGCCGACCTTCGACCCGTTCAAGAGCAAGTACCGCGTCAAGGACCTCGCGGCGGGTTTCGGCGGCGGCTCACCGCTCTCTCCACAGAGTCGTGGTGGCGCCCTCGCCACCTCAGCCGCTGCCGCGGCAGCGGCGGCCCCGCGTGGAGTCAGTCCTGTCCGCAACGCTTGCCTCACGGCAGCGGGCATGGACGAGGCCCAGCGCCAGGCCACCGACCGCGCTGCTCGAGCTGTTCCACCTGATGCTGCTCATCACGGTACTGACGGGGCGGGCGCGCCGCCGCAGGACGGACCAGCGGTGTCGCGTGCGCAGTATATGCGCGCGCGTTGCGCCGCTGCCGCGCCGAGCTGCCGCCGCTGGTCTGCTTTTGCTCTTGTGTTCGGCAGGGCGGATCGAGGAGTCGCCTCCCTCTCCCTCTGCTGCCGTCTCACCTCTCCTCCCCTCGTCCCCCACGGTACAGGAATGAGGAGGATTTTTCGATGCAGTGTTGCCGATGTTTATGACCCCCCCCTGGCGCAGTGTCGACCATGCCTCGCCTATACTCCTGGCCTGACGGCGGCTTCAGCCCCGTTCAAGCCAATCTGCAGGGACGCCATGAGCTCCTACTGTGGCCAAGCCTCCTACCTGGGTAAGGGCCAGGCTGCCCTCCACCGTGCGGGACGAGCCAACCCCAGCTCCACCGATGGAGACGGGCCAGGTCGCTCCATCCACCTCGTCAGCCTCAACATCACGAGTCTCCCAGCAAATTGGCCAACTATCACCGCTCTAGGTGTCGACCACAACGCCGCAGTCATAGCACTGCAGGAGACCCGACATGCCAAGCCTACCAGACAAGCCATCGCTACCAACGCCGCCAATCCACACCACGGGGGATATCATGCCAGTCTGGGACCTGACCTGGATCTGGCGCGAGCCCAGCGCAAAGCTGCCCACGGCGGCACAGACCACACGGTCGAGGGCAACACTGGCGCCTCGGGAGGGGTCGCCATCCTCTCTAAGGACGCCATCGTCGACTCCACCGTCGACGACACTGCGTCCTGTATCGCCACACTCAAGGCCAAGAAAAGATGGCACGAGGCCTTCCTCCCGCTCTGCACCCAGCACCGCCGCAGGCGGCGAAGAAACAACCACGGGCCCGCTGGGATCTACATAGCGAGCCTCTATGGGGTCGCTGGAGGAGACAGCGCCGACTTGTTTCGGCTAGCTGACTGCGCCGCCGCGAGGGTCGGCACAGCCCCGTATTTCATTTGCATGGACGCCAACACGAACATCGACGACAATCCACACCTGCTGCACATGATGCAACACGGATGGTTTAACGTCGCTGAAGGCACACCTGACCACACCATGCACACATATGGCAATATCCCTGACTGGGACCGCGTCACCAAGTGTCCCCGCACTTCGCGCATCGATTACATCATCGCCAACCAAGCGGCGCGATCCCTTGTCACCGACTTCTGCTATCTGCGTGACTTGCCAGCGAAGTCCCACGTTGGCCTGCAGGTCACGCTCGACCTTAGCCGCCTCGACCATACGGCCCGACGCCTTCTAGCCCCCACGCCTTACCCTCCTAACGATGGAGCTCATGAGGGCCACGAACTTCAGGCATTAGGGACCCTTATCGCAGGGCGATACCAGGACCGCATGGAGCAGGCCGACACACGCGACGATGTGGAACGCATGTTCGCCCTGGCAAACGAGGCCAGCCATGAGTACCATCTCACTCGGCTGCGCGACCTGCCACCTCCGCCGCCAGACCACCCAAAAAAGAAGCCCCCTACCATGCACGGGCTCACACCCACGTTCGAGGAGCGACCCGCTGTCCCCCGCGCCTTTCCCACCTACGGAGCTTCCACGATTCACATGAACCGCCTTCGCAAGCTCCATCGGCAACTTTGTGAGCTTCGCTTCATCGGACAGCACCACCATATCGACTGCCGTGTCATCCCGCCGTACCTGGCGCAGCGCATCGACTGCACGTGGACCGCGGCCCGCCTTCTCTGTCACAAGTTGCGCCCCACGGTCCTCCTGGCCTTTCCAGAGGCCTGGAACCCCGACGAGCCAGCACCACACGGAGAGCACCTGGACCGTCTGATCCAAAACCTTGACTCAGAGCTGGCGCGACGTGCAAACCGAGCCAAAGCTGAACGCATCAAGATTTGGGCTGAGGGTGTCCGCGAGCCAAGCGGGCGAAAGGCGGCCATATACGCACGGGCTGCTGACTGCTCGCCCACGGCGTATCTCCGCACGCCCACCACTCCCGACGATACGCAACTCCACTGCGACACCACCGCCTTCAACCCTGACCAAGCTTGCACGGACGATAGTGATGCCGACACCGACGCTGGCGGCTTCAGCCCCAGCGACGGTAGCTCGCTCGACACGGACAACGACGAAGGCCACACTTGTGACCCACCACCTGCCCAGGTTCCCGACGCCCTCCCCGCCAACGCCATTGTTGCCAATACCAAAGACATGCTTAAGCTCATGGTCGACACCTGGGAGCCCATCTTGGGCAGGTACCGCGCTCGTGCAGGTCATGACGCCGAAGCCATGCCGACGTGGGCAGACTTCTACGACGAGTACCGACAAGAGCTGCCTACGCCATCACCAGCAGCCCCTTTCCACCTCACCGACGACCAACTCATCCACTTCATTCGCACCCGTTCACCGCGCCGCGCGGGGGGACTCGACGGCTGGACAACTAAGGAGGCCAAGGTGTTACCCGACGACATCCTTCGCCTCTTCGCCAGCGTCTTACGTGCTATGCAACGCACTGGCACCATCCCAGAACCCCTCCTTCACGTGCCAAACCCGTGCCTCCGAAAAGGCCGAGGGGAACTCCCGACGGACCAACGACTCCTTCGGTTCTTTCCGTTTGGATGTACGCGTGGGAAGCGCCAGCCTACCGTAGCCTCACGGACTGGCGGAAAGGATGGACCCACGCCACGAGTTTCGGCGCTGTTCCCAAAGCTACCATTGGGGATGTCAGCACCTCTCTCGCCCTGCGCATCGAGCACGCCAGGGCTTTGCTCCTCCCCTTAGCTGGAGCTGCCCTAGACCGACAGAAGTGTTTCGATTACCTCATCACGGACATCTGCCTTAACCTTGCGCTGCACGCGGGGTGCCCTCAAGGCATCGTTACTGTCCGCCGAAACTTCTACAATCACCACAAACGCTACATCCGCATGAACGGAGCGTACTCTAAGGACTTGGCCAGGACTAACGGTCACCTCCAGGGAAGTTCGTGGTCCCTGGACGACATCAAGCTGCTCATGTGCGTGTGGACTAAGAGGCAGCATCGATACGTTCCTCGATCGCTCAGCACTACCTTTGTTGACGACAGCAACTCCACTACCCACACCGCGTCTGAGCTGCAGAAATCTCTTGACGAAACCGCCAAGTTTGATCGATTCTCAGGTCAACGCATTCACCCTGGTAAAGTGGCAGGGTGGGCGCTCACCGACGAACTTCACGCCGCCGTCACCCAGCTCACTCTGGCGGAGCGCCCCCTACGTGTGGTCGATTCCTTCAAGCTCGTCGGGAGTTACATCAACGCCGAGGCAGCGCCGGCTCCAGCCGCGCTTAACCTCACGGCCACCGCAGATGCCCGTGTTCGGAGGGCGACTATTCGCCTGCCGCGCATTGGCAAGCTCCCATCGCCGATGCTTATCAAGGCGCGGCACGCCCGTTCCCTTGCTGCCAGCGTCTGCACCACGGGCACCGACATTCAAGCACCATCAGGCCCAGCCAAAACTGCCTACAACCACGCCCTCAAGGCGGCTATCCGCCCCAAGGGGAACAAGTGGGTCGAGTTCTGGACTCTCATGGCCGTGTGCGTCCCTGGACACGCCCTGGAGATCGACGCCATCACGCAGCGTGAAGCATTCCTGTGCCTGCGGCGACAGGTTAAACGCGACGTTGCACTCTGCGGGCTCGCCAGAGACCTCCAACACCACGTCCAGACCCTGTTTGGTGGAGGGCCCGTCGGACGACTCGTCCAGTCGCTTCAGCAGCTCCGATGGACCTGGCCCACGTTTGGCATCATGTACGACGACTGGGGCTGCCAGATCAGCTGGCTGAATTTACCCCAAAACGCCTTCCTTCACATGCTGCGGGCCTCACAACGCAGAGCCTTTCTGCGGAGGATCAAGCCACGGCGACACGACCTTGGATACCTTGCCTCTGTCAAACAGGGCCTCGACCTCTTCGCCAGCACGTGGCTCGCCCGAACTAAAGGAGCAGCCAAATGCACTGCCTGGCAGCTGGCGCTCCTCCTGAACTACCTCTCGGGCGGGGACCACACCCAACAGCGACGATCCCGATCAAACACGTCAGCCGACCCCAGCCCCATCTGCCGATACTGCGACGAGGAAGAGGAAACTCAGGAGCACACTGTCCGCGACTGCAAGTGCTGGGCCCGAGAAAGACTCCCTCTCACCACCCTCATCAGTGACGACCAGTGGGCCCGTCTTCCGCCGCACACAAGACACTGCGGGCTCTTCGACGAAGACCCAGCCCTCCTCGACCTGCAGGCCGACCTCGCGAGGGACCCGCTGCCACAGCCCATGCCGCGGCCCCCCCCTGAGGGAGATCCTGCGGCTTCAGCCCAGGACACCTACACCACCTACCTTGACCACGACACTGGTTGGACATGGGTCTACGCTGCCACGGACGGTGCATGCACCAACCAAGCCATCCCATTGCTAGCACGAGCGGGTTACGGCGTCTACTACGGCATCGACCATCGCATGAACTACAGTGCACGCGTCCACGGCCTAACGCAGAACGCCCAGGTTGCGGAGACCCTCGCCATTGTCCACCTTACGGCATGTGCCGAACGGCCCGTGCACGTTTTCGTGACAACCAGGCGGTGGTCGATGGGTTCCAAAGCATCATCGACGGACATCCAGCGCCGCAGGGCACGCACGTGGACCTCTGGGAAAAGATCCACCGATGTGTTATGGCCAAGCCAAACATGTTCCGCGTCGAAAAAATCGCCAGCCACCTGGGAGACATGGGCATCGACCTTGGGCTCATCGGGCCCATTGCGGAGGAGTTCAACCGTCAGGCTGACGCCCTTGCCACAACGGCGGCACGCACTCACAACCTTCCAGACGACATTGTCGAAGCCGCCAAAACACGACATCGCCAAGCGACCGTGCTCCATGGGGTCGCTGTCGCTATTTACGAGCGCAGACACCGCACTCTCCCGCTCCCACACCGCAGGGCTGGGTTTACAGCTGCGGAACTCAGCAAATGGAACCAAACCCCCTGCTGTCGGACCAGGCACCACCCGCGGCTGGACCAGACATCCCGCAGAACCCGGACGAGCTCTGGGCCGAGGCCCAACGGGCGATGTACGACGAACAGGAGGACGACCCGTTCGGCTTCGGCGGGGGACTAGACTTCCTGGACGACGGGCCAGCCAGCGCCAACCTTGCCCCGTCGGGCATCCGCACGACGCCCACCTCGACTCCGCCACCGAGAGCGGCACCGCACCCACATGATGACGTCGCTCACCTCCAAGACGCCGATGAACAGGAGGACGACCCGTTCGGCTTCGGTGGGGGATTGGACTTCTTGGACGACGGCCCAGCCAGCGACAACCCTGCCCCGTCGGGCAACCTCCCGACG
>CAUYUJ010005602.1:25000-60131 GCA_963575745.1 Prorocentrum cordatum | reverse complement strand
CATCATCATCATCATCATCATCATCATCATCATCATCATCAGCATATTCATCTTCATCTTCATCTTCATCATCATCAGCATCATCATCATCAGCATCATCCTCATCATCACCATCATCATCAGCAACATCATCATCATCATCATCAGCAGCAGCATCATCATCATCATCGTCGTCAGAATCACCGTCACCACTCTTATCATAATCATCATCATCATCATCATCATCATAATCATCATCATCCTCATCATCATCATCATCACCATCATCAACATAATCAGCATCAGCATTATCACCAGCATCACCACCACCACCATCATCATCGTCATCATCATCATCAGAATCGTCATCATCATCATCATCATCATCATCATCAGCAGCAGCATCATCGTCATCATCATCATCAGCATCGTCATCGACATCGTCATCATAGTCATCATCATTATCAGCAGCAGTATCAGCAGCATCATCACCATCACCGTAATCATCATCATCAACAACAGCATCAGCATCAGCAGCACCAGCATCAGCATCATCATCCTCATCATCATCGTCATCGTCATCAGCAGCAGCAGAATCATCATCCGCATTATCAGCATCACAATCATCAGCACCATCATCACCATTATCCTCACCATCCTCATCATCCCCATCATCCCTTCATCATCAGCATCGTCATCATCAGCAGCATCATCACTATGCTCAGCCTCATCATGATCACCATGATCAGCAGCATCATCATCACTCATCACCGCCATCATCGGCATCATCATCATCAGCAGCATCATCATCATCATCAGCATCATCAGCAGCATCGTCATCATCAGCATCAGCATCATCATCATCAGCCGCAGCACGAGCATCAGCATCATCATCAACAGCATGAGCATCATCTCTGTCATCATCACTATGATCATCGTCATCGTCATCATCATAAGCATCAGTATCATCATCATCATCATCATCATCATCGTCATCATCATCAGCATCATCCTCATCATCAGCATCAGCATCAGCATCGTCACCATCATCACCATCATCATCAGCCGCAGCACGAGCATCAGCATCATCATCAACAGCATGAGCATCATCATCGTCATCATCACTATGATCAGCATCATCATCATCAGCAGCATCATCAGCAGCATCAGCATTACCATCATCAGCAGCATCATCATCACCATCATCAACAGCAACAACCACATCGTCAACATCGTCGCCAGTTTTATCATGACCATAATCATCACCAGCACCAGCGTCATCAGCCTCATCAGCATGATACGCATCCTCATCGTCATCGTCAACATAAACAGCGAAAACGGCAGCAGCAACAACAACAACCACAACCACAACAGCAACATCAGCAGCAACAACAATAAGAACAACTACACCGACGTCGATGACGACAATAAGAGCAGCAACATCAACAACACCAACAGCAACAACATCATCCTCAAAAAAGCACCAACAACATCAGTAACAACAGCACCAACATCAAGAATGACACCGACAACAACATCATCACCAACAACAACAATCACAACGACTTCAAAAGCAGCAGCAACAACAACCATAAGTTTGAGACTGTTCGCTCCGACCTGCACGTGTGCCATGCAACATGTACATACCAAAACCTCGGTACCCACCCTCTTCGTCTTCGATCGTACCCACTTGGGGATACATCCCCCATTCTTCTGCCACTCGCATGCAGCCCCTGTGACAAGGGAAGAGAGGACGGATGGAAAAGGGAAGAAGAAAATGGAACACGAGAAAAATTAGCAGGAGCGGGGCTAGGAGCAGAAAGTACGTTGTAGAACCAGATGGGCAGATTGGGCGGGCTGACCCTAGCAGGCTGGTCGGGAAGGCGGGCACAGGCTTCCAGGTCGAGCAGGCGTGTTGCTAAAGCGTGAGTCCTGCATGAATCGCGAGGAATCCTCGAGCGATACCGCGATTCCCAAGTAAACCGTGAGAAAGGCGAAAGCGAGAGCGGGATTCCTGAGTGTCGAAGGCGCGGCGTTCGAAAAAATGCGAGGAAGTCATAACTTGTGCGGAAGTGCCACGCGAAAACGCGATTTTGGAATACATTATGAGAAGTATCAGGCGGGAGCCGTTGTTGTCATAGCCGGGGGGGCAGGGGCACAGTTTTAACAGGAACACTTCCCCTCATAAAAAACCAAGGTGCGAGCCCCGAGGGGGCACTTCGATTGATTAAACTCAATGTGCACTGGCGGGCGGGGCTCAAGAATGGCTGTTCTTCAAGAAAGATAATTCCGAGAAAACCACAACACCACCAACAACAACAACAACAATCATTTTAAGCTTGTTCGCCCTTATATGCTCGAATGTCCAATAACGCGTATTTCCCAAATCCTCGGTACCCGCCGTCTTCGTCTTCGATCGAACCCCTTTTGGGGGGTATACCTTTCTTCCCTGCAGGCCGGGCCCAGGCAAGCGGCGGGGCGGCCGCGGACCGTCGGCCTGGCCAGCGGCAGCGCTGATCGGCGGGGCGGCCGCGGACCGTCGACCCGACCCCAAGAGGGACGGACAGGAGACCGACCACGACGACGACGACGACGACGACGACGACGACGACGACGTCGAAAACGACGGCGACGACGGCGACGACGAGCGAAAGCGAGAGCGAGAGAGAACGACAGCAGGGCCACGAAGGGCACGAAGTAGGCTATGAATGGCGACAGCGGGGACACGAAGGGAATGCGTATGGGGCCACGAAGAGTGCGAACGAGCGGGGGCCACGAAGTGCAGATAATGCGGGGCCACAGATGGCAACGACGGGGCCACTGAGGGTAGCAACTGGGCCACGTAGGACAATGAGGGGGGCACAAATGGCGACAGCGGGGCCACGAGGGGCACGCACATGGGGCCACAACGGGCGCGACTCCTGGGTGCCTAGGTGTCGGGAGCGCGGCGCTTGGGCAAATTGCAAGAAATTCCAACGCAAGGCTATTCTTCAGTAAGTTGCAAGCAAATCTCCAGCGAGAGCGCGACTCCAGAGCTCTGGGAGAGCGATTCCTGCATAAATTGTAAGGAAGTCCCAAGCGAGAGCGCGATTCCTGAATAAAATGCGAGGAACTCTCGGGCGGGAGCAGGGGTCCTGCCTAAATTGCAAGGAAGTTTCAAGCGGGAGCCGTTGTTGTTGTAACCCGGGGGCCAAGGGCCCAGTTTGAGCAGGAAGACTTTCCCTATCAAAAAACAGGGTGCGAGCGTCGAGGGGCACACTTTGATTGAGAAAAACAGTATGCACCGGTGGGGGGGATCAACAGAAATTATTCTTCAGAAATGAGAATTCAACAACAACAACAACAACAACAACAACAACAACAACAACAACAACAACAACACCAACAACGACAACGACAACGACAACGACAACGACGACGACGACGACGACGACGACGACGACGACGACGACGACGACGACGACGACGACGACGACAACAACAACAACAACAACAACAACAACAACAACAACAGCAGCAGCAACAACAACAATACCAACAACAACAACAACAACAACAACAACAACAACAACAACAACAACGACAACGACAACGACAACAGCAACAACAACAACAGCAACAACAACAACAATACCAACAACAACAACAATAACAACAATAACAACAACAACAACAACAACAACAACAACAACAACAACAACAACAACAACAACAACAGCAAGCAGCAGCAGCAGCAGCAGCAAGCAACAACAACAACAACAACAACAACAACAACAACAACAACAACAACAACAACAACAACAACAACAACAACAATCATGTTAACACTGTTCGCTCTTATCTGCCCGAGTGCCATGCAACATGTACTTCCCTAACCCTCGATACCAGCCCTCTTCGTCTTCGATCGTACCCCTTTTGGGGGGTATATTTTTCCTCCCTGCAGGCCGGGCCCCAGCAAGCGGCGGGGCGGCCGCGGACCGTCGGCCTGGCCAGCGACAACGCTGATCGGCGGCAACCCGACCCCAAGAGGGACTGACAGGGGACCGACCACGACAACGACGACGACGACGACGACGACGACGACGACGACGACGACGACAACGACGACGGCGACGACGACGACGACGACGACGAGCGAAAGCGAAAACGAAAACGAGAGTGAGAGCGAGAGCGACAGCCGGGCCATGAAGGGCAGGAAGGGGGCCACGAAGGGCGACAGGTGGCCACGTGGGACATGCGTATGGAGCCACGAAGTGCGCGAACGAGCGGGGGCCACGAAGGGCAGATAATGCGGGGCCACAGATGGCAACGACGGGGCCACTGAGGGTAGCAACGGGGCCACATAGGACAGCGAGGGGGCCACGAAGGGCGAAGGCGGGGCCACGAAGGGCATGCGTATGGGGCCACGACGGGCAAGAACAAGCGGGGGCCACGAAGGACATACATATATTGGGCAAGCACGGGGCCACTGACGGCAGCAACGGGGCCACATAGGACAGCGAGGGGGCCACGAAGGGCGACAGCGGGGCCACGAAGCGCATGCATCTGGGGCCACGACGCGCGCGAACAAGCGGGCGCCACTACATATATGGGGCCAAGAAGGGCAGCGAGGTGGCCACGAAGGGCTGCAACGGGTCCACGAAGGGCAGCGAGGGGGCCACGAGGGGCTACAACAGGGCCACGAAGGGCACCGAGATCCCGATTCCTAAGTATTCTGTAAGAGAATCCCAAGCGCGAGCGCGATTCCTGGGTGCCTGAGTGTCAGGAGCGCGGGGCTTGAGTGAACTGCAAGTTTTTCCAACGCATGAGCGCGATGCTTGAATGAATTGCATGCAAGACTCAAGCGAGAGCGCGACCCCGAACGGCCTCTCAACAGACCCCAAGAGGCCCCCCAAAGAAGCATCTTGACGACGACTCTATTTCGCCCCATCGAGAGACGACCCCCAGGGAACTGCTTCACCATCAAAACTCCCCACGCAACGCGTCCGAACGACACCCGCCCCCAAGAGCGCAACATGGGCAACGAACACACAGACAAAAACCAGCGATGCCATATCACGGGCCGGCGGAATGAGCGAAGCGATTCAATAAATTGCATGCAAGACTCAAGCGAGAGCGCGACTCCAGAGCGCCGAGAGAGCGATTCCTGAATACATCAGCAGCATCAGCATCCGCGTCCGCATCAGCATCAACAACAGCATCAGCATCATCATCAGCATCAGCATCCTCATCCTCATCCTCATCCTCAGCCTCAGCCTCAGCCTCATCATCATCAGCATCATCATCCTGATCAGCAGCATCATCATCATCATCATCATCATCATCATCATCATCATCATCATCATCATCAGCTTCATCTTCATCACCATCACCATCACCATCACCATCACCATCACCATCATCAGCAGCAGCATCAACATCAGCATCAGCATCAGCATCATCATCATCATCATCATCATCATCAGCAGCATCAACAGCATCATCATCAGCAGCAGCATCATCAGCATCGCAATCATCGTCATCAGCATCGTCATCGTCCTCATCAGAAACATCAACAACCGCATAATTATCAGCATGAGCCTCATCATTATCATCAGAGGCAGCATCAGCAACATCACCACCATCAGCATCGTCATCAGAATCACCATCCTCCTCATCATCCTTATCAGCAGAAGCATCATCGTCGTCGTGGTACCATCATCGTTAGCATGACCATCGTCATCATCATCATCATCAGCAGCAGCAGCATTCTCATCGTCATTATTATAATAATCATCCTCAGCATCAGCATCATCATCGTCGTCATTATTATCATCATCATCATCATCATCATCATCATCATCATCATCATCATCAACATTATCATCAACATCATCATCAAAATCAGCATCGTCATCATCATCGTCATCCTCAGCATCATCATCATCATCATCATCATCAGGATCATCATCATCGTCACCATCATCATCATCATCATCATCATCATCGTCATCATCATCATCCTGATCAGCAGCATCACCACGACCACGGCCACCACCACCGCCAACACTACCACCATGATCCTCATCATCCTCATTATCACCACCACCACCACGGCCACCACCACCACCACCATCACTACCACCATCATCATCATCATCATCATCATCATCATCATCATCAGCATCAGCATCAGCATCAGCATCAGCACCAGCATCATCATTAGCATCAGAATAATAATCATCATCATCAGCAGCATCATCATCAGCATCACAATGATCGTCATCAGCATCGTCCTCGTCCTCATCAGAAACGTCAGCATCCGCATCATAATCAGCATGAGCCTCATCATTACCATCAGAGACAGCATCAGCAACATCACCACCATCATCATCGTCATCAGAATCACAATCCTCCTCATCATCATTATCAGCAGCATCATCGTCGTCGTCGTACCATCATCGCCAGCATCACCATCATCATCACCATCATCATCATCATCATCATCATCATCAGCATCGTCATCGTCATTATTATAATCATCATCATCAGCATCAGCATCATCATCGTCGTCATTATCATCATCAACAACGTCATCATCAATATCATCATCATCATCATCATCATCATCATCATCATCCTCCTCCTCCTCCTCCTCCTCCTCATCATCATCATCATCATCATCATCATCATCATCATCATCATCATCATCATCATCATCATCATCATCATCATCATCGTCCGCGTCCGCGTCCGCGTCCGCATCCACCTCCTCCTCCTCCTCGCCCTGCCAGGCCAGTCTGCGGACCCTGGGCCGGGGGCGGCCCACTCCGGCGCCTACGCACTGTGCGGCCAGCGCCTGGTGGTGATCCATCCACAGGCCGCACGAGCCGCAAGTGCTGCAGTGGTAGGCCAGCACGGGTTTCCTGCCGGCTGCGCCGCTGCTCTCTGAGTATCGTTTAACCGATCTGAATCCCCACCAGTGTGGGCTGGGCCCCACTGGCCGATTTACCCCCCTAGATGGGAATATAGGCAGTATTCTTCGGGTTTCGAGGGGTGTATCCCCAACTGGGGGTGTAATTTGGTGGGGGTCTCGAAGGGGATGAGCATGGGGATGGGGATCGGTTAAACGATACTGAATGAATACACCCAGGCCTTTACTATTCTGCAAAGCTACCTCAAAGACGTCCCAAGCTTCTCATCTTACACACCGCATGCCGATGGCCAAAAGGTGCGTGTGTTCCTTCCGCTTGGCTGCCTTTCTGGCTCCGAGTTCCGCGACTCTCTGACCCGCCGACCACTCCATAGCGCATCTCCCTGGCCGTCGGAGCCTCTAAATCCACACACCGCGGCCTCCAAGATGCAACAATGCCCTCTAAGAGGGCTCAAGAAGGGCTCCAACGCGTCAGAGCGGTCTTCGCAACATGCAAAATTACCTCAGGACGGCCCAAGAGGCCTGGAAGACGCCGAAGACAGGAAGGCCCAAGAAGCAAACAAGCATTGATGTTCCTACGGACTCGCAATTTCACATCGAACGATTCTGAACCCCGAGACTGCCGAGATGCGGGCCAGATTTGCCCAAGACGACCGAGGGGGCCCCCAAGAGGGCCCGCAGATTGCCCAAGAGGGTCCCAAGACTGCCCCCAAAAGGCCCAAAAGACGGCCAAAAGCCCCTCCAGGGGGCCCAAAGAGGAGCCAGGGAGGCCCAAGAGAGGGAACTCGCACGAGCCCAGGAGCCGTCCCATGCACCCACGATGCCCCCAAGAGGCTCCCAAGAAGCCCTCCGAGGATCCCAAACGCACCCAGGAGCTCTGAAAAGGCTCCCGAAAGGCCGCCCCCGAGGCCACCAAGAGGCCCCCAAGAAGCCCCCACAGCAGACGCGGAGGAAGAGAGGGACAAGCCAGAAACACCTACTGCGGAAGCAGCACGACGGGACGCGGAAAAAACAACGCATACGAAAGCAGAAGCCGGACATTTCCTCTTCTGGGGGCCCACGGAATGGCGTACGTAAGCCTCTTGAGCTCAAACTAGCCTTGCGAAAACCATGCCAATGCGGATCCGTGTAGCGCAGGGCGTGGCCTCTTCCTCATACGCTACGCACCGTGGGATTCATGGACCTCAGGCCCCTACGGGGCGCGCTCCGTGCGAAGAGTGTGCCGACGTGGCCGCGGGGCGGCACGCACGCAAGACCACTCTGGCCGTAGGTGCAGCTCCCTGTGAGGCCACAAGTGTGAGTGATGTCCCGAATTGGGCGGGGGGGGCATGCGCGCGCGCGCGCTCACTGGGGCCGTGGGTGGAACTTCCTGAGCGCGGGGCGGCATACGTGGGCGCCCACTATGGCCGCAGGTGGGTCTCCCAATGGGGGCGCCGAAAGTGTGACTGGTATTTAAAAAGGCACAGGGCTGGAAGGGGAGGAGGAGGGAGACAGGAAAGTCAGGCGCGGCGCTGCAGAGTCAAAACGAGGTCCCAACAACACTGAAGGGTTTGGGGAGAAACTATATGGAAAGTTTGAGTTGCTCGGCCTTTGGAGGCCCTCGCTGGGACTGGGACCGTGAAAAACACAACTCGAGATCAAAATCCAGCCCTTGGGAAAGGGTCCAGACTTTGGGGGGCGCGGCATGTAGATCCGCAAACCCTTCGGCATGTGTAAGACGCTTTTCCGTTGGAGTCGTCGTCGTCATCTTCGTCGTCGTCAGTCCCGAAGAAATGGAGGGTTAAGGACAAGGAACGTCGTAGTTCAGTCCAGTCCCTTCCCTTTATTCCGTCCCTGCTGGGTGGGGGGGGGAAGGAGGGGGGGATGGTCCCGGGTCAGAAGGGTGAGGGGGGGGTCCCGGGTCAAAATACCGCCCCCCTCAAGGGGGGTCCCTGCTGGTGCCAAGGAGGTCGCCAGTGGGGTTCCCGGGGAAGGTCCCGGCTTCAGGGTCGGCGGCACCGACAGCAAGGCCTTCGCATTCGTCCTTGCGAAGGGACCAAACCTGATGTGACCACAAGCAAAGCTCTCTCCGGGGCGCGATCCTCGTGAGCGATGTGCTGAATGGGCGCAGCGACGCCATGCGAGCACCTTCACTGAGACCAGAGGTGGAGCTCTCTATGGGGTGCAATCTTCGTGAGCGATGTGCCGATATGGGCGCAGCGACAGCATGCGTGCACCTCCACTTGGGCCATAGGTGGAGCTCCACAAGGGGCACGATCCGAAGGAGGGGTGCGCCGAATGGGCGCGAGGACTCCGTGTGGGCACCTTCACTGGGGCGATATGTGGAACTCCCCACGTATGGGGCACGATCAGCGAGAGGGGTGTGCCGCGGACGCCATCCAGACACTCCAACTGGGGCTATGGGTGGAGCTGCGGCTGCGCCTCGCCGAAGGGCGTCCACGGCTGCCTGGAGAGTCCCGAACGGCCGCCGGAGAGCCGACGTATTGCCCGAAAACTTCCAGGGGAGCAGCTCAAGGGGGGGAAATATCAACCAGGAATGAGCGATACATCGCAAGTAAATCGGCGATGCGCTCACGATGGCGAAACCGCCAGTTCCTGGGCGGGAAGGGCCATCAGGCGTCCACTGCACCCATGCCGTGGGGGTGCTCCGAGCTGTTCATTTAAGCGCGGAAGAGGACGGGGGGGGGTCGCAGGGCGGGTGCAGGAACGTGCCGTCCTCCGTCGGGGGGCGTGAAGGCTGGAAGGCCCCGAGGGGGAACGGAGAGAGGATCGGATCGACTCGGCAGGGCCGTCTGGGGTCCCTCCATGGTTGGACGGACCGCAAGTGTGGAAACTGAAACTTAGAACCAGCTGCGGCAGTACTATAACCCGCCCTGCCCAGCGAACGAAAACCCACCAGGCCCCAACCATCCACCCTTGCCAGGGGCTCATTTGAGCCCCCCTTGACAGAAATGCCCCAGGGCGGAAGAGAGGAAGGGGGGGGCGGGCAATCGCTCATTTCGGAGAGGTCTTCAGCGTGCGCATGGGCGGGGAGGGGACTGGAACCGGCCGCTGTGCCGGGTGGCATCGAGGTGGAGCTCGCAAGCGGTCTGAGACTCTTGGGACCTTCGGGGGCGCCGGCGGCATCGGGGGAGACCTCCAGGGGCCACCGGCCAGACATCTCAGGGAAGGGAGCAGGCCGCCCAACTTTGCGCGCCGAGCCGCGCGCAGCGCAGGGCGCTGTTGTCCCGGTGCTCTCGCCGCAGACTCTGGACTCTGGGCCCTGCGCTGAGGGGGGCACTTCGATCACGCGCGAAGCACCTGCGAGCCCCTGCGATCGGGCGCAAAACGGGCGCCTTGAGAACGAGGGTCTCCAGGCCTAACCTCGCCCGCGTCTCGAGGAGGAGAGGATTGGAGGGGGGACCCACACTGCCGTCCAATACGCAACAAGGCACCCATGCCCTGGTGCAAACGCCCTCCCAGCAGAAGCCAAAAGAGTCTGCGCACCATCTGGGGGCCCAGGACAGCCCTGGCCAGGCACGATCGTCTGCGGATCCAACCCACATATCCGACATTGACCTTTGCAGAACAGGGCCCCCCAGAAGTCCCAACACTTTCCCTGGAGATGGCGCTTCGATCCTGAACCGTTTTTTCGACCGTGTCGGGGCCCTCCGACGGCAACCAAAGTTCAAAAACTAATGAAAAATCGTGCTGGATTTGCTCAACACGCTGGAGGATTGGTTTGGGGGCCAATACTCGGGCCTCCAGCGGCCTTTCGGGGCGAATCGGGTACCCCAAAACACTCTCGGCATTCCGCAGCTGCTCGTAGTCATCCTGGGGCGAGAAAATACTCGCAACCAAGACATACTTCCAAAAACCAGCCGAAGTCTGTGCGTAGAGAATCAAAAACCAGCATAAATATGCGAAGATTTTTGGGACCGAGGCTGGGCCCCCCCTGGCGCGGAGCGCGCCAGGAGCGGAGCTGTAGGCGCCCCCAAAAGGCACCAGCGTAGATCCAAGAAATCTGCACGGACATCCGAAACGTCACGTTGATGCCATGCTCTGTTTTTCGAGAGGATGCGTTCCCCCTCGCTGCGGTCCAATTCGAGCACCTCGTGCACGGGCCCTCCGTGGCATCAAATGGGCGCGTCCGGCAGAACTTGCCCGCGGTCAGCATGGCGGCCAGCTGCGGGTGCAGCTGGCTGTCCGCCGCCGCGCTGGGGCGTCCTGGGGTCATGCAATGCTGCTTCACGCGGACGGCATCAATACAACCCCATGCCTGGCCTGGACACTTTTGGGCCTTGGCACGGGTGCGCGCGCTATTTCGGAATTGTACCCAGGAGAAAAGGCAACGGGTTTCGCCCCCTGGGTAGTCTTCGGGTCAAAATGCTTACAGCGCAGCATCGAAGGAAGATCGTCGAAAATGGGACCAAAGGCAGAGCGGAGAAAAAAAACATACTGCTGCCTTCCCAGCCGAGGCCAGGAGGGTCTAGACGCCCTTCTGGGCCCAGAGATGGGGGAACTTGTTTCATCAGCGGCCGCAAAGAAAATCAAACGGCTGACCAGCAGCGGCGGAGCGCGCCGGGGCCCAACGAGGCACGGGGAAGAAGGGCGCGCGAAGCGGGATCGCTGGAAAGGCCGGAAGAGTGACGGAGCCACTCAGGCCATGCAAGTCTTCGTGCGCGTGACGAGGTGCAAGATCGCGAAGTCCGAAGCGACCATGAGGGCGGGGCCGCACAGGAAGCCGCGGGGAAGCCCGGCAAGCATAAAGGAACGAACATCGACGTCAATCCGAAGCAAGTCGAATTATGAGCGCCCGCCTTGGAAACCACTCAGAAAGGCCAACGCGACGAGCAAACACGGGAAGCTTGCAGCACGACAACCGCGCGGGCAGTGGGCGGCGAACGACAACCAGGTAGACGGGCCGCGAATTTAGGCGACCAGGCCAAAGAACGACGCAAGGGGGTCAAGAGACGGGAAAGAACAAGGACAGTGCCGACGACCTGGCCGAAAAGCATTACCCTGAGCCCAGCGCTGGGCATAGCCGCGCAGCGAAGGCAGCTCACAGGCCGCGGCCAGAAGGCTGGTCGGCCGCGGTTGCCATGGCGGCGCCAGCGGGGGGGAGGGGGGGAAGACGAGCGAGAGGAGGGAAGCAGGAGCGGGCAAGAGTCGGGCGAGGGCCCGGCGAAACGCACAGGGGGGAGAGGCGAGGGCAAAGAGCCGGAACACCGTCGAAACAAAACCCAAGTGACCAGGGGGGGCAAAAAAAAAAAAACTAAACAGCGCGGGAAAAGACCGCGCAGACGCCAGCATGCAAGACGCCAAAGCAGCGCGGCCACAGACCAGGGCGCAACAAGAGGGCCTGGGCGGCGCGCCGCGGAAGGAAGCGCCTGGACCGGGCCAGGGGGGCAGGGCCCACATATAGGATCAGACGCCCAGCCCTGCCCAGGAGGGCCCCGCGGGATGCGCGGCGGCGCGACACGGCTAGCGAATCGCAGCGGCCCCATCGCGTTCCTGCCCCAGATTGGCCGTTGCTCGTCGCCGCGGACACCGGTGGCAGCGCCCTCCTCGGGTCCTCTGCCAGATCTGCGATCCTTTTGTCGGGCCCTGTCCTCCGCTGTCATCCGCGCAGCTTCCCAATCAACCTGAATCCCCCGTTGCCTCGCCCACCGCGCAACGCCCTGGCGCGCGCCAGCCAGGTCGCCCAGGAACCTGTCGGCGTCGTCAGGGATCCTGCAGAAAGGGCCCAGGGCCGAGTTGGCCGGGCGGCGGCGGCCTTGGGCGCGGGCCCCGCTGCCGGCAGCAAGCGCGCCAGCTTCGGATTGGAGGCGCTCGGTCGCAGCGGCGGAAGACCCCCCCCCCTGCGCCCTCACCCGATGGCGCGAGAGAACCTCCTGCACAGAACGGGCGCGCCGAGGCGCCCCCACCACTCATCGCGGACGGAGTGAGGAGCTGGCGTTGACCAATCGTCTCGAGACCACCATCCCCCGCCGCCTCCCCAGCTGCACAATCCCTGCCAAGAATCCCTCGCGCTGAATAGAGCGACGTCTCGCCCTCAGGGCAGGCCGCGGCCGGAAGCATCCGCCGGCGCCTCGGGCAGGGAAGCTGGGCCAAGGAAATCCGGGTCGGCCCTGGACTCGTCGTCGGAGGCCAGAGATGGAGAAGCCATCCGTCTGGTCGATCGTCGGCCTTCAGACTACGGACTCCAATCTGGTTTCTCGGGCTTCGGGCTCTGCCGCGATCTCTTCAATTGCCGTCGCGGGCTCTGCCTTGGAGAACTCAAGTTGCGCGCATGGCTCGTCCAGCGGGTGAGTCGCGCTTTTGCTGGCGCGGCGCTGTCGCCCGGGGGCCCGGCTGCGGACCCCTCCCGCGATTCCTGCTTACACGCAAGCTCGTCTGCACACCGCCGCGGGCACTCTGGATCAGGAGCAGCGCGTGGGCCGATTGCCGGCAGCGCCGTCTGGGGCACTGACCCCGGCAAAGACGGGGGCGGCGCCATCCTGGTAGTCGGGCCGGGGGGGCACCTACTCGATGGGGCGCCCGTTAGCCGGCTCGACGGCGACAAGTGGGGAAGCGACGGAGGCGCCATTGCGCCAGCCGACAGGGGCCAGGGACGGCGTCGGCCAGGGGCGGGGCGCTCGGGCTCTCAGGCGCGCCGGAGAGCCACGGGCCCCGCGGGAGGCAGTCGGCGAGGGGCCCTCCCAGCCGCATGTCCTCCGGATGGGGGTCGAGTCCGCGCGCCCTTGCTGCGACGCGAGCGCCCGACCGCATGGCAGCGCAAAGGGGCGCGGCTCCCGAACAGAAGGAGGAAACCGTCGCACTCCGCTTGCGGCCATGCCTAAGGACCCAGGCGAGCCAGACACTGGGAAACGCTCGGCGACGCACGCCCTTCCACCCAACAGCGCCATCGGGCTGCCAGGTCCGCGCGCAAACTGCATTCTTGGTCAACGCTCACATGCAGCACGGAGATCCTGGGGCGCGGAGACCGCGCCCAGCCTGAAGGAGCAGGCGAGCTGCCGCAGCCCATGGCCAATGGGCGCGGCGCGCGGGGTCCCGGGCGCGGCGCGGCGCTCGTCCAGCGACACCGGCGCGCCGCACGGCGCTTCCCGCGCGTTGCCCTGCGATCCGGCGCATAGGCAGCTGCGCCCTGCGACTTCACAAACTCCGCCAGGCGCTGTTGGCGCAAGAAACATGGATGCGAGATGCTGTGCGCGCTGAGCTGGGAATAGAAGTCGGCACAGTCTGCGCTAGCGCCCGCCGTGAATAAACAAGGTTACGAGGTGCCCGAGCACGCACTGGCCCGAGACTCAGATCTTGCTGTCCACCTAAGGGACTGCGAGTCTCCACCCGGACGGACAGACGCGATCGACGAAGTCCCGCAGCAAATTATTCTCGTCTGCAGTCCACGCTGTAGGACACGTTTGCCTGGGGGTGGGATACGCAGAACGTTACCGGGAGTGGTCCGTCTCGAAACTCATCTGTCGGACACGACGCCCGGTAACTTCGCGAAGGACAGGCCCGCGGCCCCCAGGTTTACTAGCTTACTGGGCAGCTCGGGACATGGGCACGGTTAGGGGGGCGGGATCTAGCGCAGCGGCCCTCCTCCCTTGCCTGCGCCCGCACCAAGGCTCTCCGGCTCGGCCCCAGCTCCTTCGGGGGGGTGCCCACTGTCGGCAAGGAAGACCGCCCGTCTCTTGACAGCGAGGGGCCCAGGGTAGCGAGGACTTGGCGGCGGCTCACCTGGCCCGCTGGCCCCCACAGAGGGCGCGTCTGGACCGCCGCCCAGTGGCTGCGCGCTGAGGCGCAATCGCGGCAGCGTTCACGGGATCGGCTTTGCTGGCCGCCTCGGTCACCTGCCAGCGCTGGGTAACTAAGCGCAGGCGCAACTGCTGGAACTCCTGGGACGACGCGGCCCAGACGAGGGCGTCTGGCCCGCCCGGTCGCGCTCATGACTGGACGCACCGGCTTCTCACCTTTCTGGCGGAACACGAAAGCCACCCACCTAATCTCGTCGCAGTCGGAGGGGGCCGCGTCGTAGACCTCGACGACGCAGATGCGGCAGAATCAAGCGGCATTCCAATGTCTGCCGCGGAACATCACTCCAACGTACGGAAACGGAACCATCCAGCGCATTGGGCCCACCCCTGTCTGAGGTCCGCGCCGTCTGGCCCGCGGGCGAACATCCCAGGGGCCACTTGGCCGGGACACTAGGTAAATCTGGGGGCGGACGCGGGTCGTCCGTCGAACAGGCACACGATCTGGTTCCAGGACGAAAAGAAGCCCCCCTGGCGCCCGCCCCGCGCGCTGACGCGGGCTGCGTCGCCCCGGCGCGCAGCAGGTCGGCCGGGCAGAACTGGCGCAGAGGGGAGCTGCCCAGGGGGGTGTCTGCCCGTGCGTTCACGAGGCCGCCCACCGGCCCACCGGGGTCGGCCCTGGGACGGTTGCGCCGGGGTCCAATGCTGTCTCCCTCGGCCAGATCCCTATTTCCAACCCCTCCGGGGATAGCTTTCGCGGAGCAGGTGGCCTCGAACACCAACATATGGCGCGGTGCCGAGTAGCGCCCACCCCGATGAGGTACTCCGCCTGGCGGATCTGAGCCAGCGCGCCCTCCGCGCCCGGGCGCCCGCGCACGCCATGTCTTGTTCCCGGGAAGCGCCCGACGCATACACGCTCCGCCAGAATTAGCCCAGGGCGGAAGCGGGCGTCTCCGTCGCGAGTCCACGGCGGCAGGGCAACGCCTGACGGCAGCCCAGGGGGGGGGGCGGGCCAAAGTCCTTGGCTGCGCAAGATCCCCCTCCCGACGTAGGCCGGGATTGCCTCGCATGCCCGGCTGGGCGCAGGCCCGGGCCAGCGCCGATGACGCCCACAGAAGGGGCACAAGCCGCGTTATCAAACTTGGCCCGAGCTACGACGTCTGCCAGGATGAACAATTCGCCCACGGCCACGACGATGGCTCGGAGGGGGAACACGGCTTCAAGGGCCAGGGTCCAGGCGGCGAGATAACCTCCACGCATTGCCCGCGGATGGCCGTGGGCTGCGGAGACCGGGACGTCCGCGGCGCCCGCGCGCTTCTCCGGGGCTGCGCAGAGATCCCAGGAGTGCCCCCCCCCTGAAAGCCCGCGCACAGCGCCAAAATCACCCCCCGCAACCCGGCCCCTTGGCCCAGGACGTCTCCACGCGCGCATGCCGAGGCAGTCCAGCGGCGCGCCTGTCGGCGATTCGAAATCCAAGGCGACCACGGTGGTGCCTCAGCGCGCCAGAGATTACTGAGAATCTCAGGAAGTACACTAGGGAGGGCGGTCGACGCGCCCCCACGCCCTCGCCAGGCCGCGGAGTTCCAGCTGCGCTGGCAAGAGGGCGCCGCACACCCCCAGGTCGCGGGAAAATCAACCCCGAGCACTGCCGATGCAACCACGGCGGCGTTGTGGACCGGGCCCCCGGCGCCCAGGCCGAGCAACACGCCGAAGAGAAAGCCGCCCATGATCCTGCCTTTGCGGCCCTGCATCGCTCGGTCGAAGACTGGTCGGCAGCGCCGGACTCATGGGGGCGCTGTCCGAGCGCATAGAGGGGGGCGGCGGCTAGCGCCGGTCACATGAGGGCCCTCGCAACTGATGCCTCGAAGTCCTCGGCCCCATCCTTCCAAGCAAACGCCCTCTCGAGGGCCCGATTATCCGCCCTGGCGGCGAGACCTGCATTTTGCTGCTTGCACGCCTTCTCCTCGCTCGCCCCTCCTCGATCCGCCCCAAGTCCTCCGGGGGGAGGTGCGCCTGGAACACGCGCGACCGCCAGCGCCCCCCCGAGAGTCCAACGCAACGACCACGCCGTCTCCGCGGGCCCAGGCCGCATGCTCGCGCATGGCTGAATCGGCGGCTTGCCCAAGCACCTTCGCGTTGCATGCGGACACCAGTTTGCACCTGCTCCAGGCGACGCCCACGCCGAACCTGCGCCAGTCGCCCATGCGCCCACGCGGGCAGAGGCGATTGGCCCAGGTGCCTACCAGGAAGACGATGTCTGCCTCATGGCCCTGCGCGGCATCGAGCGCCATGACATCGATCAGCCCACCGGCGTAGATCCAAGGCACGCATCGCGCAGCCCGCGGAAGCTACCCAAGGGACTGTTCACGCGGGGAGGGGCGGCTTGCCTTCTGGCCCTCGGCCAAGGCGCCCCGCCCCCAACTGCGGCGGAGGGCCGCCCGTCCTTGCGCCGCGCCCCAGTGCGCCAGCAGCGAGCGGGGGCCCTTCTTCCAGGGGCGCCGGGGGAGCTTGCACCCCGACAGAACATTGCCGCGCGCGCGGTTGTCCAGGAAGTATATGTCCACTGTCTTAACCATGTTCACGACGCCCCTTGCCTCGCGCAGGTAGGCGTACCCTTCCACCATGAGAGGCGAGATTCCGAGCCCATCCGCGTGCGCCAGGAGGAAGCATCTGTCGCCACCCGGCTGCCCACCGCCGCCGGGCGACCGAAAGCCCCCGAGCCCGACTGGGACGCCGCCCTTGATTATGTCGTGCCAGGAGCTCTTCGCCTCGTCAAGCTCGCCAGAATCCATGGACGCAATCATGATCCAGGGGAGGCCCTTCATGGAAGGTCTGGCCATCATGGGGCCCGAAACCGCGCATGCAAGCTGGCTGCCGTAGTACCTGACAAAGGGCCATAATAGCAGGGCAGGGTACATCCTGTTGCGCGCAGCAATGGTCCAGGAGGACATCGTAGGCGGAGCTCTCCCCCATCGAGGCCTGGCACCGCACTAACACGGAGACTTTGAGACCTAAGGCGGCCGCCACAGGGGACATGGCCGTCGGCAACAGCTGCCGCTCGGACCAGCTGGGCCCGGGATAGCCCCCCTATGGCCAAAGAGATGGAGGCCATGAGAGGAGCGTGCCCTCCGTCGCCCAAGAAACAAAGGGCCATGGGGTTCTTCCCCAAATCCGCCCCGGTGTGGTACGTCGCCAAGATGGCTCTGGAATCCGCGATGACTTGTTCCCGGAACTTGACGAACAAGTGTCTATGGTCGCTCGTCTGATCCTGAAAAGGGCGCTGGCCGCGCGCATCCTGGCACTTCTTCACCGGGGTGACGTCGTGGGCGGGGCTGGCCCGGAACACGTGGTCTTGGTGCGCCAGGCGCAAGCACTGGGCGTGGAACTCTTTGCTGCCCATGGGCCCCTTGCCAAACGCGCGGCCTGGATGTCCATACTTCCGTCGGTGCCTCCGAAAGCACCCACGGATGCACCACGCTAGCGGGGTTACGGCATCCACAAGTCAATCACTGCAACGGCGAGTTGCGCCTTGCCCACTCCCGGGGGGGGTGGCACAGCAGCGCCAGTTTAGCCAAGGATTTGCGAAACAGTTGGCCCAAGCGGCCTCGGCTGATTCCCGGGGGGTGGGCGCGGGGATGGACTCGCCGGAAAACTCGCCCAGGGTCGTTTTCAGCACCTCGTTCGCTCGCGGGCCCCTCCCGGGGGCGCTCGTCGCTCAAGTCTGGGAACTCAGGGTCTCGCAGCTCCCTGATCTCAGCGCCGGGCATTCCATTGTCGCGCATGGCCTGTTCGGCGGGCATGGTCTGGGCGCGCAGGCGCAGAGCCGAGCGCCGCGGCAAGCGCGGACCTCGCCCGCCTCCAGCTCGGCGCGGAAGGCGGGCGATATGGGATTAGCGGGAGACTGGTGTCCCACAGGGCCCTACGCATAGCGCGCGCGCAGAAAAGTCCTGGATGGACGCGTGGACCCCGTTATACTGAGCGCGTTTCGGCGATCTGTCCAACTGGCGCCATGCGGCGCGACATCTGGGCGGCAGCGGGACGGCGCGGTCGCCAGGGGCCGAGATTTCTCCTCCGGGAAGCGACAGCGACATAACTCTGGCAATTGTCCGTGGACCCAGGAACTGGCCCTTCCGGGCAGGGTGGCCACGCAACCATGAGCTCGCCCAGATGGTCGTCGAAACGGGACTTCTTGGACCCCGGGAAGCAAACAGTAAACCCCCCGGCGATACCGCTAGCACAGAAAATAAAATTACTAATTATTTTGGGCGGCGCCCTCCGGCGATATCGCTACCACATAAAAATAAAATAAAATAATTAATTAATTTGCCCCCCCTCGGGCCCGAAGCTGGCGACAACGTGAGGCGACAGCCTGAAGAACCAATGCGCACGAACGCTTGCCCATGGGTTCCCGCCTTGCTAGAACACTGGGAAACTGACGCGCATCAGAAATCAAAGGTAAATCAAAAATTACAAAAAATGACATCACCGCAAGCAACTATACTTGAAAGGACCCCCCAAAGGAATCCCAGAGGAATCTCAAAAGGAAGCCCACGCAGTATCTCGAAGGAACCCTATTGGAAATTCAATAGTAATCTCAAAGGAACCCCACAGAAATCGCAAGGGGATCTCAGCGGCAGCTCAAACGAACCACGAAGGAATCTAAGGAATCTGGAAAACGCGGGCTCGCGTGGACATACGCAAACCCTATTGCGACCGCAATCGGGAAATTGTTTTTTTCCCGGGGGTCCTATGGGAGAGTCTACGGAGGGATATCACAGACGGATTCCGGACCCCCCCGCGATATGTTAGCACATTTATTCAAAATCCAATAATGCACAGGCACCGGAGGTCGATGTGATGCTCCCTTCAGGGATTGCCGAAGGAACGTCAGAGGAACTTGAAAGGACCCCCAAAGGAATCCCATAAGAATATCACAAGGAATCCCACGCATAATATCAAAGGAACCAAAGGAAGTTCAAAACAATCTCAAAGGAGACCCAACAGAAATCGCAAAGGCATCTCAGCGGCAGCTCAAACGAACCACGAAGGAATCTAAGGAAGTTGGAAAACGCGGGCTCGCGTGGACATAAGCACTCCCTATTGCGACCGCACTAGGGAAATTGCTTATTTCAGGGGATGCCATGGGAGAGTCCACGGAAGGATATCGCAAACGGATTCGGCGGACCCCCCCGCGATATGTTAGCACATTTATTGAAAATAAAAAATAACCACCGGCCCTGGATGTCGATGTGATGCTCCCTTAAACAATGGGGCATCAAAGGGATATGACCGGAACCTCAAGGGGGCCCCAGAATAACATCAAAGGAACACCAGAGGAGTCTCAAAGGAGTCCCAAAAGAATCACAATGGAAACGGCAAGGAATCTCAAAAGAAGCCAATCGGAGTATCAAAGGAATCTCTGAGGAATCTCACAGAAACGCACAGAATCACAGAAAGCGATTCTGGGCAGGTGTGCCTTGTCGCTGGGCTCTGGACTACAAGGGGACCGGGCATTCAGAAGCTTGTGAAGGCCTTTCTGGATGCCTCCCGGGAACCTCCGGGGACCTCCCCTCCGCGGACCTCTGGTGACCTGCGGGGGAATATCGCCTCCGCCCCAGCCCCGGTGCCAGAAGCGTTGCAATTTCCTCTGATGAGGGGGGGGGAGGGGAGGTTACTGATTGCTTCCCGGGTTACCCCAGTGGCTCCAGGTCAAGCGCGGCCACGTCGATGGCATCCGCCGCCGTGCCTGCACGAAGTGGGCGCGTTAGGATGCTCGCTTCTAGTCTTGGAGGCTCTTTGAATGTTTGCCCCCCCCCCCCTCGACGCGCGCACCCCCCCCCCAAAAAAAAAACGCCTTCTGACATCATTTCCCAGCAGCGCGTTCGGCTTCCGGGCGGCAAAGATGGCCTCCGCGACAGCTACCAAGACAGCCAAGACGACGACGAAACGGCTCGAGATGGCCCAAGATAGCTCGAGAGTCTTTCGAGACAGCCCCACGACAGCCCAGGAGGCCCCCAAGAGGGTTCAAGACGGCCCAAGGGGCCCCCAAGACGACCCAAGAAAGCTCCAGTGGAGGGGTTCCTGGCGAGCCCGAGGGGGCCAAAACCACTGACCGCCCCTGGACGTTTGTCGGATTTCGAAGCCTTCGCCCGCCCGGGTCCCCGACTGGCCAAGACGGCCCAAGAGCCCTCCAGGAGGACTCCAAGACAGCTCCAAGACAACCCAAGAGGCCCCTAAACGGGCCCCAAGTCGGGCCACGAGGACACGAAGGTTGCCCAAGGACTCACGGGAGGGCCCCATGACGGCCTTGAAGCGCCACTAAAGAGCAACGAGACTGCCCGAAGAGGCCTCCTGGGCTGTCTTGGGCCTTCGTAAACCCAAAAATGCCAGAGCCGCAAGATCCTTCATATACCCATGAAGATCGATGGTTTTGGTCCCATGTCGACGGCCTCAAGACATATCCAGAAGCCCCCGAAACGGCTCAAGAGGGCTCCAAAAGGCCCAGCCGCCCTCGGGGCTGGGTAAGTGCACCTCCCATGGCACTGCTCTTCCACGCGTAGGAGGATCAACTGGCTCGGCTGCGGGAGGCCCTCAGGGGGAAGGCGCGCGGGAACAAGTCAATCGGCCCTGCGCGCCGTCGCCCCACCCCATGTTGAGGGTGATTTGCCGCGAGCTCAAGGCCGAGGAGCTCGGTTGAGGCTAGGCAGCGCTGCACGGTTGAGCGCTTGAAAGAGTCGCTTCTGGCCGCAGCCAGGATGCGCGCCAGCCCTGCGCACCCCGTTGCAAGAGGCTCGCATGCGCTTGAGGCCATGCCTCCAGCGCGCGCTGCGATGCGTGACCTTGCATGGACCATAGCATCGAGGCACGGTCCACTAGGGCTAGGCCGCTGCGCTTCGGCTGGACGAGTGCGCCCTGATCAAGCCCGGGGCCGAGATGCCTGCCGCCCTGGTGCGATGGGAATCCCTGCGTGGACATCTCGGCGCGTCCATCAGCTCCGCGCATTGCGCTGGGGAGCGAAGGAAGCGGTCTGACATCGAGCCAGGCGGGCTGGGCACCAGCACCTTGTAGTGGAAGATGGACGGGCGGGCGGTCGACATGGCATCGAGTGCATCTGCGCGCCCCTGCCAAGAAGAAGGCGCTGCAACGGCCGCGAGGCCAGTAGACGCTTCCACCTCTCTGCCTCCAGTGGGCGCCAGGGTTCGGTCTTGTGCTGACGCACTGCATCCTGACACAGGCGCTCATTTCGTAGGAGTTGACGGTGGCACACATGTCACAGGCCCAGCTCGGACCTGGAACCTTAGGGTTGCTGTTGTTGCTCGCGGTTTCGCCCATGTGCTCATCGAGCGATCCTGGCGTCTCCGAAGCCACGCTTGCGCTGCCATCGCCCTCGGGGGCAGGCTCGACGGGGAGCGCCTGGTGGCCCAAGGGGGCATGGTCCCCGCTGGCCCCATCCCTTCTCACCATGCTCATCAGCACTGCCAGAGCGCCTGCTGGCCCTGGCGATGTTTCGCAAGGCTTCGTGGTCAGGCTCTGCCGAAGGATCTCCTACGCCGTCTGCCAGGTTTTGCAGGGCGCGTGAGCAAGCCCGCACGGCGCCCTCGCGCTAATAACTGGTCATGGTGGGGACGCGTAGAGCGTCGCATCCCTCCGAGATGACTTCCAGGAGGCGCTCCGAAGGGCCACTGGACCTGTCACCCAGCGCGCCGAGAGCTGAGTCGGCACGCACGCTCGGGCGATGGGCCCGGCCTTCGAAACAGTCGCGTCTCTGGACTGGGGGGGGGAGGCAGGGGGGCCAGCGTCCATGGCCACTGCGGCGGCATCGACAGCTGGTCCCGCGGGGCCCTCGGAGGCATTAAGCTGCGACGCGGGGGGAGGGCAGACCGCCGACTTCCCCCCCCCCCGCGGATGAAAAGGAGCGGTGAGAGTGATCGGAGTCCAGGGCTCGACCGAGCTCCGATCGGACGGCCGATCGGTCGTAATCGGCGATTGCGGTTCGATCTCCGACCGATTTCGGCATGGGCCTCCACGATGAGACCCGCTGCCTCTGCTCCCGTTGGCGAGGAGGCATTCGGGGATGCTCTGGGCCTCTTCAATCGCGCCCCGACCTGCCCCCGCGGGGAAGACTGGGCCGGCCTCTGCTGCGTCTCCAGGGGCATCATTGTGTCGGCCTTCCTCGCTGCGGAAAACTCTTCCGCTGTCAGAACCAGGGCGGCGAAAAGCCACCTCATCGCGGGAAGAAGGTGATACTGCATCCACGCAACCAGGGCGGCGAAAAGCTGGGTCAGCGCGAGAGGAAGCAATGGGAGAAGCAACACCAAGGCGGCAAAAAGCCGGCACGTCACGGGGAGAGAGTGGCACTGCGTTCACACAACCAGGGCGGCACAAAGCCGCGCCAGCGCGAGAATAAGCACCAGACGCAGCAACGATACCATGGCGATAAAAAGCCGTAGTATTATGGGGGGCGGCACTCGTGTCAGCGGCACCAGGGAGGCAAGCAACCCTGGGGACACTGGAGCCACGGTCGCTAGCAGCGTTACCAGGGCGGCAAAAAGCCGGAGCAGCGGGGGAGCAGGGGCCAACTGTGAGGTCGTCAACAGCGCTGAGTCCACCCAAGTCGGGAGCTTGGTTTCCCGAATTCCGCGGGGGACACCATGGTGGCTGTCCTCCTGCGATCGCGCCTCGGGCGAGGAGGGGGGACGTGAATGTGGAACTGAAACGAACTCGGACCCAAGGACGCAAGGGGCGGCAGCACCCCCATTGCTGGCCGCGCGGCTGTGTGTGGGCGAAACCCCTCGGCTGGAGACGACGAAACCTCCACCGTCCGGGAGCGCCACCTCCTCCCCCTCCTCGTCCTCCACTCCTCCACCCCCAGGGCGCTGGACGGCACGGGATCGGCGGCTGGGGGGCATCCCCGACCAGGAGCCATCCGTGCTCCGAGCTGGGGGCATCGGGGCCCTGGGGGAGGGCGGGGATCGATGGGCGCGTCCGTCATGGCCGCCGGGCCGAGGACGGAGCGCCGAGCGCGGGGACCGAGGGGGCGCGAGTCGGGCCGGCGGCCCTGGCAGTGCGTCGGGCGCCCCATCGAGAGCGTGAGCGGCCCGCAGACGGCTTGGGCAGGGCTGCCAAGGGGGTGGAGGAAGACAAGACTACATAAGCCTAAAATTGCTGAGGTCCGCGCCGGTTCCTTGGATCGGCGCTGGGACCCCTCCCTGGCTGGCGCGCGGAACGCGCCAGAAGCGGTGCCGGAGACGCCGCCAAGCAGCTCTGGTGTGTGCCTTTACACCGGTTCCTCGTCGCGCTACTGTCTTGTCCGATCCGATTTTCCGACTCGACGCCAACTGTCCCTGGGACTGCCAGGGTTAGGTCTCGCATGTCCTCCAACAGATGGATTTTGGACGAAAAATAGAATATGCCGAAAATGCAACAAAATAGTCAAAAGTAATACAAAAATCGCCCCCTGACCATTTTTGACGATTTTTGAATATTCCTCCTGTAGAAGGACATGCCCGACTTAATGCCATTCATCCCTGACACCGATCCTGGGTCCAGGTTCGGTCCAGCCAGATCGTTGAGATCGGTTCCCAGACATGCGGCGTCCTTATCTTTTCAATACGGGGTCCGTGGAAGTCCGAAGTCCCGACCCTTTCCTCAGGACCGGTTTTTTATCCTGAGTCATTTTTTGACGGTCCCGAGGCCCGGCGAGGGCCCCCAGAAGCCGAAATCGGCCAAGAACTGCCCGTCCTGATTTTTTCGCGACGCGATCATGTCTGGGTTGACGTCATCCCGAAGACCGCGTCGGCATCTGAACATTTGCAGGCCCCCTCGCATTGAGACCCCTGAGCCCCTGGTTCCCCTCTGGGGGGGGGGCGTCGGTTCTGGCTGCATCGCCACGAAGTCGGACACGGATCGGATCGGCCGCGCCAGGGTATCGGAGCGGATCGAGCTGGCCAGGAGAGATCTCGAGTCGGACCGATTGGATCGAAGTGGGCCCTGCAGTCCTGGACCGTGGTACATCAGCCCCAGCCACGCGGCGTTGCAGAGGGCGAAGAGCACGTAAAAGAGCGGGCCCAGTCCGCCCGCGCACTGGGCTCGCCCTGGCGCCTTGCTTACCGCTCGAGGGCTGCGCCCGCACCTCTCGCGCTCGTCCCAGCACTGGCAGGCCGAGGGGTCGTTGGCAGCCCAGGGAGGAAAACGCAATTCGCCGTCTGGCCTCCCAGGGCCCTCACGGGGGCCCCCCCAAAAAAACAGCATAAACTGCAAGGGATGGGACTCTGGGCCCAGAGAGTTGGCCAGGACTTCTGGGGACCCCGCGCTGGCAAGAAAGTCAAAGCCTCAGATCTCAGGGCGGGGGAGCTCCGCCAGGACATGTCCGTGCGTCCACGGTCTCGAAAGCGCTGCCCCCAGTCCCCGAAGAACGTGGCTGCCTCCCCCGTCCTGGCGGATCCAGCGGATATCTGCACAAACCCTGGCCGCGTGGCCTCCTTGCGTGGTCAGGGAGTCATGTACACCGATCCTGGGCCCAGATTGGGCATGGCCAGGGGCAATGGATATGTGACGGGTTCAAAAGAACCCTGAACCCAAAAATACGGCCCATCTTCTGGGGGGGCATTTTCTACGTCCGCCAGTTTCCGCCGGCCTTCCGCCAGCGGAGCCGCCCAGGCTTAACGTCTGCCGGCTTCCGCCGCCCTTCCCACACCTTCTGCCGGGGAAGCGGTGCCGAGGCCTTCGATCCTCGAAGGCAAAAGGGGCGCCGACCACAAGCACGACGTCGGATCTTCAGGCTCCTCGACTCGACCGCGGCTCCACACAGCGGATCCCCAGAGAGCGCCTTTCGGAGGCCGCGACCCTCGCCGAGAGGCACGGCAGAACCGTGGCGCGACAGCAGCGGTGCCAATCCTGGCACCGCGGGGATCGAAGAGCCTCTCTGGGGCGGACGCAAGGTCGGGTGCTGCTCGGGGGTCGGCAGCTGACCAAAGCCACTCCCGGCCGCGGCGAAGAGGATGCCGGGGAGCGTGCTGTCCCCGGAGCACGGCAGACCCTCGACGCCAGTCCTTCGCCTCGGGCAGCATGCCGGCAGCGGACGGTCGGGTGCTGCAGGAAGCGGTACTGGCCCGAGGTGCTCCCAGCCTGTCGCGCCGTTCTGTACCTCTGAGGCCCTCTGGGCCTCGCGAGCGGTGGTGCCCTGGCGGCGCCGTCTGCGCCTCCCTGGCGCGGAGCGCCCCATGGGCGCCGCTGGAGGCTGCGCAGGGGTGTTGAGACCGCCCTGGGCTACTCGGGGGACCTGTTGAAGCCAGCCCAGACAGCCTGCTGTTAAGATCAGCCCGGACAACCTGCTATTGAGGCGAACCCGAACAACCTGGGGGCCTGTCTGCGCGCAACCCGAAGCCTCCCCTGCTAGTATCGGCGATCCATGGGCGATTGGGGGTCGATGCATTCCCCCCTGAGCCTAAGCCCCCCCCAACGGTGCCCCTGAAACCCCACATGCCGTCGTAAGCGTAATGTCGACCAGATTCCGTCCAGATTTCGACCACCCCTCTGCAACTTTGTCGTCCAGAGTTCGTCCGGATTTCGACTACTTCCGACGACATTCAGACGAAATTCCCCAAACCGCACACAATTTTGAGACCATCTGAGGCTCCCATGAAGGACCACGCAGCAGGACGGGGAGGAGGGTGCGAGTGAATCTGCTTTGAAGGCTGCCTCTCTCCCAGTCCGGGGGTGGACCCCGGGACCGCTCGTCGATGCACCGTGCACGTGCGCGCGCGCGCCCGCTGCGCGGCCAGCGCGAGCGATTGGGTGGGGCCTGCGGGACGGAGCCAGCCCCACGGCATACCCGCACGCCGACTGCGTCCGGGGGCTGCATCAGCTCCTCGGACGCGTAGAAGCAGCTAAAGGACATCGCGGCCTCGGCACGAAGGGGAGGTGGGGGGAGGGTGCAGGCCTGGGCCGAGGCGAGGCAGCCTGGCGACGGCGGCACTGCGTCGTCGCCGCCGTCGAATCGGGCGTGGCTCTCTGAGCTCCATCAAGGCGACTGGTGTGCGCCAACCTCGCTGGCAGCTCCGAGTCGACCCCCGTCGGGGATAACCGCCTTCGCGATCAAGGTGCTCCGACCCCTGGCTGGCGTGGTGCCCCGACGCGCCGAAGTTGACCCCGGTCAGGGGGGTACCCGCCCCCGCCTATTGAGGAACGGCGAGCAGGGCAGTGCAAAACTAAACAGGGGCCGACTCCGTTCAGCACACGCGCGGAGGACTCCTCCACAGCAGAGTGGCGACAGGGCCGAAGGGTTGGTCAGTCCACCCTCACGCTGAGCCGTGCCACCGTCGTTTGGCACGTTGGCAACTCTCAGAGTCCCAATCAAGAAGGTCTGGCTGGAGTACCGTTGATGATTTGCTTTGCGCCAGCTGGCGGGGACCAGGGGACGGGTGGCCTCCTGGGGACTTCTGGGTTCGTGGGCCTTGTCGGGGGCATCCTGGCAGGATAGTCCAAACGAGCCCCTAGGTGGCCCAACAGGGCCTCAAAGGCCCCCAGCACAGCCCCAATGTGGCGGCGAGCCTGGGGGGAAGCGAGAGGGGGCAGGCATCCAAAGAAGGCGGCAGGGCTTCTCAGAAGCCGTCGCGCCTTCAGAGAAGCCATTTGTGTTTTCGGAGAAAGCTTAAAAAGCTTCTGAGAAGGCCCCAGGCCTTCTGAGCCTTCTCAGAAAGCCCGCCCCTCTGCATTCCCCCCTGGGTTCGCCGCCGACCAATCAACCCTCCAGACGGCTCCACAAACGCGGGCACCGACGGTTGCGCCGACGGCCAGGCCGACGGCCAAGAGGCCGAGGGCAGGACGCAGGCGGGACCCAGGAGCTGCCCAGAGTTGGCCATGCCCCAAGGCGACCCACGAGCGGCAATCGTAATTGTCCGTATCCGCGCCGTCGCTGCGGGCCCCAAGGATATACACCGCACCACATCCATCCCCCTTCCCCTCCTCCAGCCTCCTATTCCTCTCCTCTTTCTTGGGACGGGAAACGGGTGAGGCGGTGAGGGAGGCGGTGCTAGTGTATGCTCTTGGGCACCGTACTCGCGGTCTGGGTTCCAGGGCGCGATCCCACGGATACGCGGTCGCACGGATGCGTTCCGCGCGGAGCATCCGCGAATAAACGCCCCGTATCCGCGGGGTCGCGTCCCAGGGGCCTGGCCCGCAAGGCCGCGGATACGGATATTGTTTCGCCAACGAGCTCCACTAGGCGCCAGTGCCTGGGGCGTGCAGCCACCCACAGCTGGGGCTGCCGCGTCCAGCACGCCGACAAGCGTGGCGGGCGGGTGCGGATCGGATCGGACCGGAACTCCGCGAAAAGGCTCCACTGAGAGCGGCGAACGTATCCGTGTCCGCACCCTCGCGGTCTGGGCTCCGCCCGCGGATACGCGGTCGCACGGATACGTCCGGCGCGGGGCGCCCGCGATAAAAAACACCCCGTGTCCGCGGGGTCGCGGCCCTCGGGCCCTGCCTTCGAGGCCGCGGATGCGGAGAAGTGTTTCGCCCACGAGCGGCCCCAGCCTTCCCAGGAAGGCGCAGCTGGCTTCCGGGGCACCCCCCACGAGGCCCAGAGTGGCCCCAGCGGGGCCCCAAGACGGTACGAGAGGCCGCGAGCACACTGGAACGGGGCCGCTCCTAACAGCACGCGACCAGAGGGACCGTCGAGGAGGGAGCAGCGGGCCCAGGAGGGCGCGGGAGGGGGACCCCTTCCGTCACAGAGGGCCTCCGCCTCTCTCCAATAGCCCCTCCTGTCACACAGGGGCAACACTCTCACCGAAGTATGGTTCTTGGATTGGGCGGGGGGTCCGGAGCCTGCAGAGGACCCCCGGGCACCCGCGGGTGGCCCCTCAAGAGGTCCCAGAGGTGGGCCCCCGAGGCGCCCACAAGGGCCCGCACCCCTCTGAGGCCCATCGATCGACGACGGCGGCAGCGGCGACAACGGAGATGACGGCGGCGGCGGCAACAGAGACGACTACGAAGACGACGGCGGCGGCGCGACGACGTCCACGGCAGCAACGACGACCAGATTGCGAGCACGCGGTTTTACGAGCTGCGTTGACCTTCGTTTGCTCTTCGTCCCTTGCACCCGCCATACACGTCCACGGTCCAATCCCATGGGGAGAATTCTTTTCATACCAACTCCCAGGAGAAGCAATCAGCATAGAGCGCATCTCCCCAGAGTGAGAAAAGATGGCGCGTATTGCGAAGCAGTTTCAAACGGGGGCCGTTGTCGTCGCAGTGGGGCCTTCACTGACTTAACAGCATTGCGGGCAAGTCTCGAGCGAGAACGCCGAGGGCGCACGTGGCACAGGCGCGAGGGAGTAAATTGAGGATAACATCGAGCGGCAGCCGTTGTCGTCGCAGCTGCGCCTTCAGCAATCCAAACGGATTACGAGGAGGTCTCGGGCGAAAGCGCCATTCCAGAAAGCGGGGGCGTCTCTGGCCAAGGCGCCTCGGAATAACGTGCGAGGGAACATCGAACGGGAGCCCTTGTCGCCGTAGCTGGGACTTGAACAAATTGTGAGGAAATATTGAGCGAGAGCGCCGTTCCTTAGTTTTGGTGCCAGGCATCTCGACATAACTTGTGAGAACGCCTCGAGCGGTGGCCGTTGTCATCGTAGTTGGAGCTTCCACATATGGGATTGGAACAGGCCCAGATTCGAGCGGGAGCGTCGCTTTGCGAGAAAATGTGGCCGCAACCCTTCCCAGCGGCCACCTTTGGCCCTCGAACATGTCCTACCCAAGGCGAACCGAGCCATGTCGCAATCGAGTCGTAGGAAAGCTCTTTCGCTTTGATCCCTTTCCTGCCGGGGAAGGGGATGGCAGCTGAGGGGGGGTCCAGGGTCCAGGAGGGCTCCCGGTGTGAGCACCCTCTTTTTCGGCAACTCAAGTCAAAGACGCCCAAGATTGCCCCGAGACGGCCCAAGAGGCCTCCAAGACGGCCCAGGAGGGGCCCATCAGGACCCCCACGAGGGCCAACGAGACATGTATGATTTTCCATCGGTTTGGACTGATTCTAGCGCTCTCGCACGTTCGGCTTTCCAACTCTCCAGGACGGCCCAGGAGGCTCTGAAGATCACCCAAGGCGGCTCAAGGGGCCCAAGAGAGGGCCCAAAGACTGCCCAAGAGAACCCAAGAGGCCCTCAAGACGGCCCAAAAGGGCCCCAAGAGGAGGAGCACATGGGAGCACAAACTGACATTCCGAGCCCCCCACCCCAAAATGATACCCGAGACTGGCAGCAGACCTCCACCAAGAGGCCCCCGAGCGCCTCCCAAGAGACCTCCGAGAGGCACCCCAACAGATCCTTCTATCCGTTCAAATGCGTCTGGCCCACCACCCAAGCACGGTAGCGGGACGGGCCGAAGGCCTCCAGGTCCGCCGCCCCCTCTTGAGTTATCAAAGGGATGCCTGGCGTGCTGGATCCTCTCGGTTTTGGTCTTGGTTCTTTTTCCAAGAGAACTCCCCCTGGGGCTTCGGCCCGTCCGGCTGGCCACCCGGAAACTGCACAGGTCAATGCCTGAAACGGCCGTTTCGCTCGGGACGTCCTCAAAAAATCGCGAAGATGGCCCAAGATGGCCTGCAAGATGCCTCCAAGACAGCCAAGATGGCCTCCAAGACGGCCAAGATGGCTCCAAGATGCATCCAAGACGACCCAAGATGGCCTCAATATGGTCTAAGACGGGACGGCCCAAGAGGCCTCCAAGAGGTCCTCCAGGAAGGCCCGACGTGGCCAAAATCCCTGATTCTCTTTAAGTTTTGAAAGGATTTTGACATTTGCGCCTTTTCGGCTTTCCGACTGCCCCAGAGGCCCCCAAGGTCGCCCCAAGATCGCCCAAGAGGCCTCCAAGATGGCCCCATGACGGCCCAAGAGGCCCCCAAGACGGCCCAAAGAGGACGCCGAGACGGCCCAAGAGGCCTCGAAGACGCCCAAGATGGCTTCTAAGACGGCCCTGGAGCACCCCAAGAGGGCCCCAAGTCGGCCCAGAAAGGCCCCCGAAACGGCTTCCGACGGCGTCAGACGGGCCAGGAGCCCACCAAGATGGCCGAAGGTGGCTCGCAGCTTGCCAAAGACGGCCCAAGAGGCCTCCAAGAGGGTCTCCAGGAAGGCCAGGAAAGGCCAAAAAGAGTGATGATCCGAAGGTTTTTGAAGGATTTTAACATTTGTTTCGTTTCGGCCTTCCGACGGCCCGATACGGCCCAAGAGCTCCCAAAGATCGCCGAAGGATCGCCCAAGAGGCCTCCAAGATGGCCCCAGAACGGCCCAAGAGGCGCCCGAGACGGCCCCAAGAGGCCCCCAAGACGGCCCAAGAGGCCTCCAAGACGCTCAAGAAAGCCTCCAAGACGGCCCACGAGCCCTCCAAGACGTCCTCCAAGAAGGCCCGAAAAGGTCAAAATGGCCTCCAGGCGGCCAAGATGACCTTCTAGATGCCCGCGTGTTCCCCGAAGACTTTCCAAACAGATTCGGGGAACCCATGGTCCGATAGCTTGGCAGGTCTGGCCTCAACGTTCGGCCACATAGGCGCTTCCACGAAGGCAGGGGGCGGCGGTAATTCGCCGTAGGCGTCTTCGATCCACCGCCCCCTGTTGGCTTGCCACAGGGGTGCTCGGCGTGGCAAACCCTGCCGTTGTTGGTTAGATATATATATATATATGTGTATATGCATATATATATATATATATATATATATATGTGTGTGTATATATACACACATGTATATATATATACATATATATATGTATACGTATATGTATATATACACACACATATATATATGTATATATATAAATACATATACATATATATAGGTATGTATATGTATGTATGTATACATACATATAAACACTATAAAAAAAAACAACAACAACAACAACAACAACAACAACAACAACAACAACAAAAAAAAGAAAAAAAAAAAAAAACAAAAAAAAAAAAAAAAAAAAAAAAAAAAAAAAAAAAAAAAAAAAAAAAAAAAAAAAAAAAACTGGGGCTTCGGCCCGCCCCGACGTGGTGACCCTCTCGTCGACGTTTAGCCAAAAATGGCTCAAGGTGGCCTCCAAAATGGCCAAGCTGGTCAAGGCCTCAAGATGGTCCGAAATGGCCTCCTAGACGGCCCAGGATGGTCCAAGATGCCTCCAAGTCGGCCGAAGAAGCCTCCAAGACGACTCCACAAGCACACAAGAGGACCTCCAAGACGCACCAAGGCCTCCAAGAAGGCCTCCAGGAAGGCCCTAACAGGCCAAAATCGTTGATTATCTGCGGTTCCTCCCAACATCCTAAGTGGGGTTCTTGCTTTCTCGGCACATCCCCCGCGCAGGAAAGATCACACCCTCTCCTCTTCTGTAACCGCACACCCATTCATTCAATCACTCACACACATCACCACTCACACCCACTCACTCACCAACTCACACACGCACTCACTCACTCACACACGCATCATCATCATCACGCATTCGTGCACTCACCAATTCACTTACCCACCTACCCGCCCATCCACTCACTCACTCACTCACACACACTCACTCACTCACTCACTCTCTCACTCACACACCCAACAACATCGACATCATCATCATCATCATCATCATCATCATCATCATCATCATCATCATCATCATCATCAGCAGCATCAGCATCATCATCATCATCACCATCATCCTCAACCACGCACACACTAACTCACACCCACACTTGATGAGGTATTACGCACGAACCTCGTCCGTGAGTGAATTGCGGGGAAGCCTCAGGCGACCCCCCCCCCCCTTATGGGGCCCGCAGCTCATGCTTCTAATCCGAGGTAGGCCATCGGAATCCTGCAATTGTCGTCAATTTGGGGTTCCTGAGGCCTGAATATGGAGGAACTATCATGCGAGAGCCTCGTGTGTGAGTTAATTGCGAGGAAGTCTCAGGCGGGAGCCCCCTCCATATGGGGCCCGCAGCTTACGTTTTGAATCTGAAGCGGGCCATCGGAATCCTGCAACCGTCGTCACTTTTGGGCTCCTGAGGCCTGAATTTGGACGAAGTATCAGGCGAGAGCCTCGTCTGTGAGTGAGTTGTGAGGACGTCTCAGGCGGGAGCCCCCTCCATCCTATGGGGCCCGCAGCTCACGTTTTTTATCCGAAGGAGGCCATCGGAATCCTGCAACTGTCGTCACTTTGGAGTTCGTGAGGCCTGAATATGGATGAACTATAAAACGAGAGCCTCGCCTGCGAGTGACTTGCGTGGACGTCTCAGGCGGGAGCCCCCTCCCCATGGGGCCCGCAGATCATGTTTTTAATCCGAGGCGGGCCATCGGAATGCCACACCTGAGGCCTGAATATGGAGGAACTATCATGCGAGAGCCTCGTCTGTGAGTGACCTGCGAGGACGTCTCAGGCTGGAGCCCACTCCCTATGGGGCCCGCAACTCATGTTTTTTAATCCGAGGCGGGCCATCGGAATCCTGCAACTGTCATCACTTTTAGGCTGCTAAGGCCTGAAAATGGAGAAAATATTAGGTGGGAGCCTCATCCGTGAGTGATTTGCGAGGAAGTCTCAGGCAGGAGCCCCCTCCCTATGGGGCCCGCACCTCACGCGCTTCCTCCGGGTCGTACTCCAGCGCGCTTTTCTTCTGGGTCGTCCTCCGGCGCGTATCCGCCAGGACGCACGTTGTGCGTTTCCTCTAGGCCGTGTTCCGCACGAGGAGGAGGAGAAAGGAGGAAGAAGGATGCAGGACGAGAAAGAAGAGGAGGAGGAAGAGGAGGAGGCAGAGGGCGAGAAGGACGAGGAGGACACGAAGGAAGAGGAGTGCCCTAGGAGGCCCAACGATGTCCTGGGAGGCCCAGAAGGCTCCAGGAGGCCCCAAGAGGCCCCAAGAGTTCCCAGGACAGGGCAGGAGGCCTCAGGGGGAGGCGGGAGGAGGGGGAGGCGGAGGAGGAGGGGGGGGACGATGGAGACGAGGAGGAGGAGGCGGAGGAGGAAGAGGGAGAGGAGGAAGATGGGGAAGGGAAGAGGAGGAGGAGGAGGAGGAAAAGCAGCAGGAGGAGGAGGACGCAGGATGCAGGAGGCAGGAGGAGCAGGGGGAATGGGTGGAGGAGGCATAACGAGGAGGACGAAAAGGAGGTGGTGGAGGAGGAGGAGGAGGTGGTGGTGGTGGTGGTGGAGGAGGCAAGAGGAGGCAGGGGTTGAGGCAGGAGGAGGAGGAGGAGGCAGGAGGAAAAGGAGGAGGCAGGAGTAGGTGGGAGAAGGGAGGGGGCAGGAGAATCCCCAAGCAAGCTAAACAGATTCTCATGTGGGGTCCTACCGTCCGAGTTGAAAATTTGGGCATTTGTTTCTCTTCGGCCTTCCGACGGCCCGACAAGGCCCGAGAGCTCTCAAAGATCGCCACACAATCGCCCAAGAGGCCTCCAAGATGGCCCCAGAACGGCCCAAGAGGCCTCCAAGACCGCCCCAGGAGAGCCCAAAGACGGCGCAAGAGGCCTCCAAGACGACCAAGATGGCCTCCAAGATGGCCCTGGAATATTCCAAGAAGGCCCCCAGTCGGCACAGAAAGGCCCCCAAGACAGCTTCCGACGGCGTCAGACGGGCCAGGAGCCCACCAAGACGGACAAGATGGCTCTAAGATGGCCCAAGATGGCCCCATAGGCCCTCAGTGAAAATAGCGCTAATCCGATCCAATCAATGATAGAGCGGATGACCAATAATCAACGCTAGAGAAGATGACCTAACGTCAGTGAGATGCACGTGCGAATGTTTATCCGTTGCGACACGGCGGGAGTGATCGCTTGAACACCGTCTGCTGCTAGCGGCTCCGTGCAAGGCAGTCGCAACGGAGGCTGGAACCGAAAGGCTTCGGAGAAAGGGCAGGCAAAGGACAGTCAGCACAGTCGTGACGTCAAGCCCTGACCTTGGCTGGGGCACGACGGTACGCCTGCTATTGGCACTCCCCTGTCACAGGAAGACCCGCCAAGAGAAGGGTGGGGGGACCCCACTGACTCTGCGACCTTACGCAAAGTCACGAAAGCAAAGACCTCATGCACATTGCCACCGTGTTGGGCGGAATGGTGCTCTCCAGACGTGCGAAACAAATCAAACATTGCGATTGCAAGGGTCTTGGCGGAAGTGGTGGCGCGAGCGGGTTCACGACAATGCACAATCTAAGCTCACAGACTTGCCCATGGCATGTGAGCCATCCTCTTAAGCACACTGCGCAGCACAGGCACTCATCCAAAGTGGAAGGGCGAGGCTCTGTATCTGGCTGCTGAGGCCCACAACGGGTCCCCAAGACAGCCCAAGAGGCCTCCAAGAGGGCATCCGCGAAGGCCCGAAGAGGCCAAAAATAGTGTATTTCTTTTAGGTTTTTGAACGATTTGGGCAGTTGCTTCTTTGCAGCCTTCCGACGGCCCGAGACGGCCCAAAAGCCCAGAAAGATCGCCCAAGAGGCCTCCAGGATGGCCCCAGAACGGCCCAAGAGGCCCCCAGGACAGGCCCAGGGTCCCCAGACAGCCCAAG
>CAUYUJ010005602.1:0-20000 GCA_963575745.1 Prorocentrum cordatum | reverse complement strand
GACGGGCCCAGCAGGCCACTCGCGTGAACGTCCTCCAGAGGGCCCCGAACGAGCACATATCGACGTCGAGCGACACGGCGTCCTCGGCCCCCAGCATGGCCTTCATCGCGGGCGTGGCCCAGACCCACGGGCCCCCAAGGTTTTCGAGGAGACAGGGACCCTGGGCGAGCGGCACAGCGCGATCAGACAGAGGGCGAACCTGAGCTGCTGGTTCCCCAACTCCACGGCCGCCCGCGGCCTGGCTGCCAGGTTCGGTAGCCCCCAAGTGTCGCCCCTCGAGCGGATGGTACACCAACAGGTCCCCGGCGGCCCATGTCTGGCCTGACTCCAAGACGAACAAGGCAGAGCGATCCAAACGACCGAGGCGACGCCGCCTCGCACCCATCCCCGGACAGTCTGACGGACGACGGGATGGTCAAGATCGCACCATCGTTTCGAAGCGAAGTCCATCGGCAGCGCAGCCAGCCCACGGCGGCTCATCGCTGCCGACAGGCGGCCCGTCCAAGCGAACAACTCCAGGACAGCGGTTCGAGGGGGGCCCTTCTGACGTGTGAAACTCTCGTGAAGTTCTCTGCGGAGGTTGCGACGGATCGATTTCGTCGACAAGCTCCCCACGCCTGGGCCTGCGAGCTCCAGCGCCCGCGCGAGGCCAGGCACAGCGCGGGCAGCGGCGCCCCGCGCAGGAACACCTCCGGCAGCATGGCGCCCATGGACTGGCCGAAGGAGATCACCTGCTGGCCGACGCGCTGCAGCCCTGTGATGATGCGAGCCTGCTTCGCGTAGCGCTTGAAGTTCTTGTCGGAGGCCCACCCCCCGCGCTGCTGAACGTCGAGGGCCACCCGCCTCTTCGCCAAGAGGTTGTCCGAGGCACCCCCGCGGCGCAGTCCGCAGGCTGGGACTGGGAAGTCGCTCAGCCCCGGCGCGCGGGCTTCCTCCTCCCCAGCGGCCGATCGGCGGCAGGAAGAACTTCAGGGCCGCCAGGAGTCGCGACGCGTCGTCGCCGCTGTGCCCGTGGAAGCACAGGTAGTCGAAGCAGGCCAACACGATCGCGTCTAGCTGGGCCCAGCTGTTCCAGTCCAGGTGGAGCTGCAAGCACCACTTGACCCGCCCTCCTCTGGTGTTCGCTCAGCGCGGCCTTGCTGACCGACCACTGCTCGAGGTAGGCGGCCCCCATCAAGAAGCCCCCTTCAAGGCCTCCCGCTGGCGAGCGGCCGCTGCCGCGGGACAGCAGCCGTCAGGGCCCCTGCCCCAGCGGCCAGGGGGGCGGGCTGGAGGCGGGGAGCACGTCCTGTCGGCATCGGCGGTCTGGCCGAGCGGCCTCGCTTCCCCGCGGCCGCCTCGATGATCGAGGAGACGGACACCTCGGAGTCGACGTCTTCGATGTACCCGAGGCGCCGCGAGGGCGCGTCGGGAAGATTGAGCTCGCCGGGGGCCCACCTCGCGACGACGCGCAGCCTGCGGGGCAAGGCGTAGGCGCAGATCTCTCGCAGGACGCTGCGCTGCTGCGGCGAGGAGCCGCGGCCCTTGCCCATCGCCAAGGGGGGGGGACACGTCGTCGACGAGGCACGCGACCCTCTCCCCAAAGGCGTCGGCGGACCTGAGCTGGCGGCGCAGGGAGGACGCGACGGCGAGCCCCTCCGCGCGGCAGATGTCGAAGGAGCCCCTCCACGGGAACGAGCGCGCGATGGCCCAGCCTTCATCGATGAGGAGGTTCGGATCGACCTCGAAGAAGGACTCGCCCCAGTTCATGGCCTCGTCCGACGGCAGGGCGCCAGGATCGCAGAGCACGGCCACAGGTGAGCCAAGACCCAGCGCGTGATCGCGGGCGCGGGCCGACTCCTCAAAGAAGTACCGCCACCTCTCCGCGGCGCCGCCGATCTCGGCCACAGTCTCGCGGACGCAGCGGCGGCGGCAGACCCCGCAGCCCCGGCCCGAGGCGTCGCCGGCGGCGATCTCGCCATGCCGGCCCGCGTCCGCGAAGGCGACGAATAGCGGCAGCAGCGACCGAACCAGCCAAAGCTCGCGACGCACTGCAGGCCAAAGTGGCGGCGCCACGTCCCGCGACGCAAGGATGCAGGCGTAGACCGCATCGAAAATCGCCAGCGAGCATCTCTCGAGGAGCACGACCCAGGTGCAGCGGCCGACGAGGATCTCGAGGACGGGCCCGCGAACCGTCGGACGGCGGAAGAGCTCCTCAATAGCATAGCGAAGCCGCCAGGCTCGTCGCGGGGAGACCCGCGCTGAGTGGCGATGCCCATCAAATTCCAGCCCGAAGAAGCTGTAGCGGCAGGCAGCTTGGGCGACAGCACGACGCCCCGGCTGCGGTCGCGCACCTGCCGCGCGGGGCCGATGCAAGCTCGAGCGAGCGCGGCCTCGGATACGCACCGGCAGAGGTGCAGGGCCCATCGGCAAGATCGTGAGCTCAGGCACCAGCCAGTCGGACTCGTGGATCGCGATGCCATTCAGCTGAGCAACACCAGCAAGCCCAGCGCGCACCCGCGGCAACGAGAAGTACTCGGAGAGGTCCTCTGGCACCTGCACGGCGTAGAAGACGTCCGCGATGCCCCCGCTGGAGAACCAAGCGTCGTCGCAGCCCTGCGCCTCCACGCGAGCGAGAGCGCTGCCGCTCGGCAGCTCGGCGCAGGGCGGCGGCCCGAGCCGCGCATTGCATGCGCGGGCGTCGAAGATGAGCCGCTGCTGGCCTGACTTCTCGGCGACCACGAAGACCCTGGGGGGGCCGCGGCGGCCGCGAGCAGGAGAAAGGCGCAGCACGCCCCTACCCAGGAGCTCGCTGATGAACTCCCCGTAGGTGGCAGGATGTCGTCTGGGGTCGATGCAGGGTGGAGCAAGTCCGAGATCTCGTCGAAGAGCCGCTGCCTCCGCCGGCGGACGAACCACGCTGGCCTTCCAATCCTGCAGCCAAAAACGGCCAGCCTCCAGAAGTGCGTCGCGCAGGGCCACAGGCGCCGAGCCGCCAGAAGGCCAGGACACGAGGTCCTTGCTGCAGGAGACCACGTTGCCACGCCCAGCGCAGTAGAGCGGGCAACCGGAGCAGACGTCGGAGAGCGAGCTCGCGGGAGAGACGTCAGCAGGCGGGCCGCCGAACTTGACACACTGAGCTGCGATGTAGTCGAACGACCGCTGCCGCAAAACTGCGGGCCGCTTCCGAGTCGGAAGCGCCCCTCCCCCGCCGAGCCAGTTGAGCGCCTGGGCGCCGTCGTCGGCCCAGTCGATCCGAGCCCTCGCAGCGGCGCGCCCACCAGCGCCGAGGGGACCGCTACGAGGAAGTAATGGAAGAGGGAGGACATTTCGCTGACGACTGACTGCCATGGCGCGGCGACCAAGACGTCAGGAGCGATGGGCCGAAGGGGGGCCCTCCAGGATGGCCGAAGTCTCATCGACCTGGTCGCGCGACTGCGCGACCTGCACGATCCTGGAGAACTCGCGGCGCATGGACACGATCGGGTCGTCCAAGGGCACCGTCGAGCCAAGCGCCGCCCCCCAGGCTAAGTGGCGGCCCATGGGCGAGCCGCCGTCCCCCACCTGGCGCGTCGCAACCCAGTGGCAGGCGGAGGGGCCCGGGACGGGCCAGTCTGGGAAGGACGCGGGCCGCATGAGCTGGACGCTGCCCCTGAACTCCCTGTGACGTTGGCCCTGCGAACCGCACGCCGTCGCGAGCGTCCGAAGGTCCTCAGGTCCGCCACCTCCGCCTCCATCGACTCCAGGGTTCCCAGCAGCAGCGGCGCCATCATCTCCTCCAGCAGGCGGCCCAGCCACCAGTGCTGCGAGCCCCGCAAGCCCGCCTCCAGCGGCAGGCGCGACCGCCGCGTCTGAAGGGGCCGCCGGGGCGGGGAGGGCGGCGGCGGCGGCTCCGACCGCGGCCGCGGGGGCGCCCGCAGCGACGCCGCCTTCCAGGTGCCCACCGCCCGCGGGAGCAGCGAGGGCAGGGAGCGCACCGCCAGCGGCACCAGCACCAGCAGCAGAGGCAGCAACCGCGGGACCCGCCCCAGCAGCCTGGTCGTGCTCGACGATCTTCGCGGCACCCAAGGCGCAGGCCTGCGCGAGCTGGGCGACGGTCGGCGGCGCGGCAAAGTCGCACCGTCGGATCCCTGCTGGGATGACAGCTCCCGGCGGCGCCGCGGCGTGGCCCAAAACCTTCCACCAGTTGCGGATGCCAGCATTTCCTCCGTCGCACTCCCCCATGTAAACGTCAAAGTCTGGCGCGAGCACCGCGTAGTGCTCCAAGCCTCGAGACGAGATGGCAACCACGATGCGTTTGTGCGCCAAGCGGGCCGGCGGCTCGTCATACTCGACCCAGATCTCGTCGCCCACTGATACCATGAGCAACGGCCCAGCCCACCAACGCGAGGACCACGGCGCTCAGGCGAATCCACCCGCACAAGCTGTGGTGCGCGCGGGCTCGGGTAGCCCCCGATGGCGGGCCGCCTGGCGCGGCCCCGGCAAGGGATACGGGCCGCCGCCACGGCAAGCGAAAGCCCCCAGCGCAGCAGCTCGGAGTCCAAGAGCAAGAGTCCGCACAGCGCCGCCTCCCAAGGGCCTGCTCCCCGCCTCGCAAGAGGGACAGGGCGGGCAGGGCGAGGGGCAGGCGCGCGCCGCCTCCCTCGCGTCCAGGGCAGCCGCCAGGCAGTCAGCCAGCGGGACCTGGACCCCAGCGGCCTCGTACGGCGCTGGGAGCGGGCCCGCCTCGAACAGCGGGGGCGGCCCGGCCGCCTGCACGGGCGTCGAAAGCGCCTCGGGGACCGCGGGCGCGGTCGGCTGAAGCCACCAGCGAGCCAGCAGCAGCAAAATGGCGTTGCTCGCGAGCGGGAGGCCGAACCCGGTGCCACTGAAGCGCATCCGGGCGAGGGCCTCACCCTCCAGAAAAAGACTTGAGCCGACGCGGTTGAGGCGCATCGGCGCGACTACGACGGCCTTCGGTTCCACCTAAAATGAAATGTGCAAACACGGCCATCATCATCAGCAGCAGCAGCATCATCATCACAACCACTGACACCATCATCTTCAGCATCATCAGCACCATCACCGAAAACAACAGCAACATCAACAACAACACCATCATCGGTGTCGCCATCGATCTGTCATATCACAACATGCCGTATCATCGCGGACACCACCATCCTAATCCTCAGCATGATGATCATCACCAGTACCGCCACCAACCACCACCACCATCGCCACCATCATCGTCACCATCAGCATCATGATCAGCATCATCATCAGGATCAGCATCATCATCCTCATCATCAGCAGCAGCATCATCACTAGTATCATCATCATCAGCAGCAGCATCATCGGCAGCATCATCATCAGCAGCATCATCTGCATCATCATCCCATTCCTCCATCCCATCCTCCCCCTCCTCCCGGTAGAAGAGCAGGCGAAGATGGAGAAAGAACGACCGAGGTCTGCGGGCCCTCGAACTTCCTCTGCGGAGCACTGAAGCCCCCAGGTGCCCTTGGATACGTCAGTAGACAGGAGGCGTCCACCTCCTCCTCCCCTTCCTCCTCCTACTATTTCTCCTCCTACCTTACCGCCACCTCCTCCTCCTCCTCCTCCTCCTCCTCCTCCTCCTCCTCCTCCTCCTCCTCCTGCTCCTCCTCCCCTCCTCCTCCTCCTCCACCTCCTCCTCCTCCTTCTCCTCCTCCCATCCTCACTCCGCACGTATTCATCTTCCCATTCCTCCCCCTCCCTCCTCCTCCTCCCCCTCCTCCTCCTCCTCCTCCTATCCCCCTTCCCCCCCTTCTGTCCTATCCTGCCCCTATCCGCCCTCCCATCCTTCCACCCCCTCTTCCTGCCCTTACTCCCCTCATCATCCGCCTCCCCCTCATCCTATGGACGGTTAATTATGGTTCAAGCCCTGGCGCCCTCGTCCTCCTCCATCTCATCCTCCCCCATATGCCTACTCCTCCTCTTGCTCGTCCTCCTACTCCGCGACCCATGCACGCATGACGCATCAGGGTGTGTGATCACAGGGCAAGACGTGTGAGAAGGAAGCCCGCCGCAAACCTCCTCCTCCTCCGAATCCGAATACGAATCCGAATCCGAATCCGATTCCTCCTTCGAATCCTCCTCCGAATCCCAATCCTCCTCCTCCGAATCATCCTGGTTCTCATCCTCCTCCTCCTCCTCCTCCTCCTCCTCCTCCTCCTCCTCCTCCTCCTCCTCTCCTCCTCCTCCTCCTCCTCCTCCTCCCTCCTCCTCCTCCTCCTCCCTCCTCCTCCTCCGCCTCCCTCCTCCCTCCGCCTCCTCTCCTCCTCCTCCTCTCCTCCTCCGCCTCCTCCTCCTCCTCCTCCTCCTCCCTCCTCCTCCTCCTCCTCCTCCTCCTCTTCCTCCTCCTCGTCCTCCTCCTCCTCCTCCCCCTCCTCATCCTCCTCTTCCACCGCCTCGCCCGGAGGAGGGGGCGGAGGAGGGGGCGGAGGAGAAGGAGGAGGAGGAGGAGGCGAAGCCCCCGCGGCAGAAGGAGGATGGGGCGAGGACAAGGACGGGGAGGGGAGGAGGAAGAGGCGGAGCCCCACCGACAAGAGGAGGACGGAGCGAGGAGGAGGACGAGGAGGAGGAGGCAGCCTTCTCCTCCGTGCCATCCGACGCGGCGTCGCCGCCGCCGTGCGCCAGCGCCGCGGGCACCGCCGCCTTGCGCACTTTCGGTTCCGTCTCGGCCATCCGAAGACAGGCGGAGGGGGCGCCCGCCAACGTGCCAGGGCGCGGTGCCCTGCGGCGACGGAGAGCGCGAGGGGATCGGGGAGGCAGGTCCTGGATAAGAGCGGGTCCCTCTTGCCTCTCTCATCATTCTCTTCGGCCTCCCACCTTCCTCATCCTCCGCCTTCCTCCCTTTTCCAACCTGTTCCCTCCTCCTCCTCCTCCACCTCCTCCTTGTCCTCGTCCTCGTCCTCCTCCTCCTTCTGCTCCTCCTCATCCTCCTGCTCCTACTCCTCCTCCTCCTCGGATCGGGTCGGATCGGATAAACTGAAGGCAATTTGTCAATGTGAAGCCTCTTCTAGGGCGGAGCGACAGAGAAAAGAAAAGTACAGGAGCGTCAACTTCGTCGTCAGCCGTCAGAGGCGAACATGTAGACCATCAGGGGTCCAAACCAGCAAGCACACAAACCGCCTCCTCCTCCTCCTCCTCCTCCTCCTCCCCTCCTCCTCCTCCTCCTCCTCCTCCTCCTCCTCCTCCTCCTCCTCCTCCTCCTCCTCCTCCTCCTCCTCCTCCTCCTCCTCCTCCGAAACCTCCGAATCCTCCGCCTCCTCCTCCTCCTCCTCCTCCTCCTCCTCCTCCTCCTCCTCCTCCTCCTCCTCCTCCTCCTCCTCCTCCTCCTCCTCCTCATCCTCCTCCTCCTCCTCCTCCTCCTCCTCCTCCTCCCTCACCCGTTACCTTCTCCTCATCATCATCCTCCTTTTCCTCCTCCACCTCCTCCTCCTCTTCAAATTACTTTTTCATTGATATGAATACATGTTGCTTCTTGTTTCTCCTGCTTTTCCTCCTAGAGTCGGTACGAGGTTTCCGTGCACAGCAGGAGGCTCAGCCAGCAAGCCTCCCAAATCACACAGAGATGAAGATTTTATCATGGAACGCTGCTGGAATGAGCGAAGAGTCATTGGAAACGTTTTTAATTGGAGCTGTCAATTTGAAATTTCGTTGGGATATGATTACCTGACAGTTTTTGCTGATAGGTTTCTAGTAGGATATCTTGACGCCCCAAGGGGGTCTGGGCGGGATCCGGACAGATCCGGACAAAAGTGCAGCCCCAAGAATCCTTAGGAATCCTGGAATCCTTAGGAATCCTTAGGAATCCATCCCCAGAACACGATTCCCAGGCCGCATCTTGAATGCCTGGAGCCAACTGTAGGCCGCTTCGTGTTCTCCGTGTTCCCAGAACACAATTCCCAGGCCACATTTTGAATGCCCGGAGCCAACTGTAGGCCACTTCGTGTTCTTCGTGTTCCCAGAACACCACTCCCAGGCCACATTTTGAATGTCCGGAGCCAACTGTAGGCCACTTCGTGTTCTTCGTCTTCCCAGAACACCACTCCCAGGCCACATTTTGAATGCCCGGAGCAAACTGTAGGCCACGTCGTGTTCTTCGTGTTCCCAGAACACCATTCCCAGGCCACATGTTGAATGCCCGGAGCCAACTGTAGGCCATTTCGTATTCTTCGTGTTCCCGGAACACCATTTGTGCACCATACTTTGATTGCCCAGAGCCAACTGTGGGCCACTTCGTGATCTTCGTGTTCTCAGAACACCAGTCCTGTGCCATATTTTGAATGCCCGAGCTGAGGCACGCTGAGGCTGACGCAGGCTGAGGCCGAGGCAGGCTGAGGCTGAGGCTGAGGCTGAGGCACGCCGAGGCAGGCTGAGGCTGAGGCTGAGGCAGGCTGAGGCTGAGGCAGGCTGAGGCTGAGGCTGACGCAGGCTGAGGCCGAGGCAGGCTGAAGATGAGGCTGAGGCAGGCTGAGGCTGAGGCAGGCTGAGACTGAGGCTGAGGCAGGCTGAGGCTGAGGCTGAGGCTAATGCAGGCTGAGGCTAAGGCTGACGCTGAGGCTGAGGCAGGCTGAGGCTGAGGCTGAGGCCGAGGCAGGCTAAGGCTGAGGCTGAGGCAAGCCGAGGCAGGCTGAGGCTGAGACTGAGGCTGTGGCTGAGGCTGAGGCAAGCTGCGGCTGAGGCAGGCTGAGGCTGAGGCTGATGCAGGCTGAGGCTGAGGCAGGCTGAGGCTGAGGCTGAGGCTGCAGGCTGAGGCGAGGCAGGCTGAGTGAGGCCGAGGCTGAGGCTGAGGCTGAGGCTGAGGCAGGCTGAGGCTGAGGCTGAGGCAGGCTGAGGCTGAGGCAGGCTGAGGCTGAGGCTGATGCTGAGGCTGAGGAGGCTGAGGCTGAGGCAGGCCTGAGGCAGGCTGAGGCTGAGGCTGAGGCTGAGGCTGAGGCTGAGGCAGGCTGAGGCTGAGGCTGCAGGCTGAGGCTGAGGCCGAGGCTGAGGCTGAGGCTGAAAGGCTGAGGCTGAGGCAGGCTGAGGCTGAGGCTGAGCAGGCTGAGGCTGAGGCTGAAGGCTGAGAGGCTGAGGCTGAAGGCTGAAGGCTGAGGCTGAGGCTGAGGCTGAGGCTGAGGCACGCCGAGGCTGAGGCTGAGGCTGATGCAGGCTGAGGCTGAGAGGCTGACGCTGAGGCTGAGGCTGAGGCTGAGGCTGAGGCTGAGGCTGAGGCTGAGGCTGAGCTGAGACAGGCTGAGGCTGAGGCTGAGGCAGCAGGCTGAGGCTGAGGCTCAAGCTGAGGCAGGCTGAGGCTGAGACTGAGGCTGTGGCTGAGGCTGAGGCAAGCTGCGGCTGAGGCAGGCTGAGAGGCTGATGCAGGCTGAGGCTGAGGCTGAGGCCGAGGCAGGCTGAGGCTGAGGCCGAGGCAAGCCGAGGCAGGCTGAGGCTGAGGCTGAGGCTGATGCTGAGGCAGGCTGGGGCTGAGACAGGCTGAGGCTGAGGCCGAGGCAGGCTCAGGAGGCTGAGGCAGGCTGAGGCTGAGGCCGAGGCAGGCGAATCCTTAGGAATCCCTAGGAAGCCCTAGGAATCAGGATTCCTAAGGATTCCTAAGGTTTCCCGAAGATTCCTGTGGATTCCTAAGGATGCCTAAGGATGCCTTAGGAATCCCTAGAAATCCTTAGGATTCCATTGGATCCTAAGGCCGTTGCCACTGCGACTGTCATTGCGAATGCGACTGCGACTGCGAGAACAGCAGAATTCGACAACTGAATTCTCACCTGAATCTTGAAGGGGAATGCTGCCAGATATGCTTATACACATCGCAGTGAGGTTGCTCTGCCGGGATAATTTTGGTACGAGAAATCCCAAAGAGCGATACCAACACGATCGACGATGTCATCGGAGGACACTTATAGTGTGTGGGGGGGCCGCGGAACTAGGGACAAGAGTGCAGCAATTCTCATTCACAGGCATTGGGTATCTGATTTCGAGAGTTTCGATGTCGTCGAGGGCGGGCGCATTGCATACGCGGATGTTGCCGGTCACAGGGGAAACTGGAGAATGATATCTGCGCATCTGCCTCACGCTGGTCGCTCGGACGTGGAATACGCAGCAGCGTTGTACATGTTACGTTCAATTATTCCGGCACGCCGTAGCGAGAGGCACACTGTGATAGGAATTGATGCGAACGCAGAGGTGGGCCAGCTAGGCAAAGAGGACAATCCAAAATGCATCGGCATGTATAGCTTGGAAGTGCGGTCTGACAGGGACGACCAGTTTTTGGCATGGGCGAATCAAAACAAGTTCAGACAGACAGACAGAGAAGCCAGGCGCCCGGACGGCGCATCGGCAACAGAGCATTCACTAAGGATTGACCGGCCCCCGCGCGCACCGAGCAAACGTGCAAAATTTCCAAACAAATCACCAATACAAATCACCAATACAAATTTCCACAACAACAAAAAAAATGAGAAACACATGAACACACAGACTGTGGAGCACAGGAGAACGCAGGCAGATACATTACGTTTTGGTGGATATGTCCTTACATTCAGAACTACGCAATACCAATATTGTGTCCGACCTCATGTACCGCACAGACCACAGGGCAGCAGGGGCGAAGTTCGGCACGGTTCGGAAAAAGAGGAAAAAATGGGCACAGCCACTTGCAGGAAAAGGATGGGTTTCAAACGTGGATAAAGACAAATACCATGAGGCTCAGCGTCTTGCAGTCCCCCAGCGCCCCAAAGATGCGACAGAGGTGACAAAAGCAGCATTGAAGGCAGCGGAAGAATGTGGCAAAGCAGATAAAACAGCGGGAGCGAAACAGTTGGGAGAAGACGAGCGGATTCAACTGTTGAGGAAGGAAAGGGATGTTTCTCTCCCCGCTTGGACCCCCCAGTTCTTTTAGCCGACGCTCACCAGAGGTTTGTCACAGAGCGGTGGCCTCTCGGGCAGAAAACGGAGCAGAAGAGTTCCACTGAACTTCCTGCCCCGTCTTGCCTCTCGCCAGCGCCGCCAGCCCCGAGCGGCCGTTTTTCCCCCCGGAACCCGAGGCAGGGCCCTCGGAGGCCTTTGAATCCAGGAACCCCCCACGGGACACCAAAACGAGACCGGAGAAGGGCCGCCAGCAGCCCGAAGGGAAGAAAGGCGCTGGGCGAGGCAAGGCGCGACTGAGAGGGCAACGACACTCCCAAGAACGCTCTTCCACGACTCCCTCTCTGGCTGCGCCGAAAAGTTCTGGCCACATCGTAGGCCAGCAGACTGCCAAGATAATACAGTCGTTGATGGCGAGAACTGCATTTATGAAAGGGCCTGCTGACCTTCTGCTATGTGTATAGAGCAGTGGCCAAATCCTGCCATCTCCCCTTCTCACAGGTGGCAGGCACATTACGAGTTATCACAAAATACGATGTGGCCCCCCCTCGTCGAAGACTGTAAAGACGGAACTGAAACTGCTGGCATTCGAGGGCAGCGCACAACTGCTCAAATTTCTCACGAAAATCACTGATGCTCGAGTTGAGTATGAGAGCATCAGGACTCAGATGGCGAAGCAAGAAACTGGCGAGCTGCACAACTGACGGGTCATCAATCACAACTGACTCTCGCCGATGGAATCGCAAGCCACTTCTTGTGATCGGAAAGATGATCACTATTTTGGCGCGAGCCTCGTCGATAGCTATCTGCCTCCGGCGCAGCGTCAGCATCTCGGCGGTCCTAAGGAAGCCTGCGAAGCCCAGCACGAGCAGCGCTGCGACGTCATTGCGGCCCCAGCCTCTCGCCGCGGCCGCCATCGCCAGCAGGACCACTTCGGGCAACGGCAGGACGCGCTGCGGCAGCTCGAGGTTCTGCCAGGCTCGTAGCAGTCGCCAAGAGGCTGGCAGGATGCGCTTCTTCCGCAGGAAGAACTGAACTGCCGACAAGGCGTTGCCCGCCAGGCCTTGCGGGTGGCCCTCGGTCCAGAGCCACTCGATCCACTCGGCCACGAGTAGGTCAAGCTTGTCAACGTGATCTGAAGCACCCGTCCAGGTCAAGCCTCGGCTTGCAACCCCATCTGAAAACTGTCTAACTGCATTGTGGTAAAGATCGAGCGTTCGGGGCTGCACCAGATTGTGAGAGAGGCGCCCCACTGCAGCTCGAAGGTGTCGACGTGTGGCCTGATCTGCTGCCGCTCGCACGCGCCGAGGTCCTCGCACTGGCATCTGGCGGCCGCGCGGACCTAACCGCCGCCCGCGATGGATTATCGGCGGGGTTGCGGTCGGTCTCTGCGCAACCATGCGCGGGGCGAGCTAGAGCAGCCAAGATCAGACCACCAATACGTCGAACTGAAGTATGCAGTAGATAAGAGGATGAGCGACCACGAGTGATCACGCCCAAACCTGCCTGAGAGTCCATCAAGTGACAGAATCGCGTACGCAAGTGATGAGAGGAACGAAATCTCCATCTGAGAGCCCCCAGCGTCGCCAGCACCTCGAGGTCCGTGATACGCGAGGGTCTCTTCTACTCCCAGATGGCGGTTGCGCGCCAGGTCCAGCGGGCCACGCTGATCGGCCTCCTGGGCCACAGATCTGGCCGCATCGCTTCGAAGGTGTCCAACCTGATGTCGCTGCCACGCGCCTCGGCCCGACGCGCCAACTCCTCCACTATCACGATGCTCGTGTCCAGCGCTGCGTCCGGCTCCTCCAGGTTGCGCTGCCTGATAGACACGCCCCCATCGTGCCCGACGTCGTCGAGGCATCCTCGATCGTGGCGCCTCCACCCAAGTCGCGCATCTCAACCACCGAGGGAACGGTGTCCAGGTACCCAAACTTCACACCCCAATGCGACAGGATCCACGCCACCACCAAGCACTGGAAGCTGTTGCCCAACAGGGAGCAACGAGTCGCCTCCAGCTCGTGCTTCTCCAGCTTTCCGGCCATGGTGACCCGAGCCGTGATGGTGTGCCCCGGCAGGAAATCGAGAAGCAGCTCTCTGTCCACGCTGTTGGATGGTCTGAACACGCTGCTGGGCTCCTCGATGCAGTTCTCGTTCTTAAACTGGTATGGCGCGTAGCAGTACTCGAAATCTCGCCATCTCTGAAGTTCCTCCTCAGAGCAACGTTGCAGTCCAGCGGGAAACTTCCCAGGTGCGCGCCGAGGGATACATCGCAAAAACGCTGGCAACCGAAACTGCTCATCCGCGTTTCCCGCCCACTTGAGATCCTGGCTCAGCCAGCGCCTCACCGGCCCAGGACCCCCAGGCACATGGATCATCTTGACGCCGTCGGAGAAGGAGACGCCACCCTGCCACTCGCACAGCAGGTTCTCGTCGATCCAGTAATCGGTCGCGATAGCAGTGCGTGATGCAGCCAGTTTCGACACGAACTGGCTTGTGACCGAGGTGCTCGCTCATAACGTTGCGCGGCTCGGTGTCCATCGAAGCCACGTTCTCGACCGAGGTCAAGAGTCGGCAGAACTCGCCCAGCACCTCCTCCAAGAGCAGGCGAATGCGTGTAATCTCAAAGAACAGCTTAGAACGCCTCCCCTGAAGCCCGACGCGCTCCACGTTGATGCGCGCGAGGTCGGTGCACGGGCTCCCGCCGATGAGGGGGGTCCACTTGACGCGGGGCACGCGGTCCCTGATCGCCATCGCCTCAGCGTACCCGAAGGACTGCACGTCGCCAACCTCCAGCACCTCGGGCCACGCGTACGTGGTCACCCGCCTCGCCTCGGCATCGATCTCCGCAGACACGAACAACGCCGGGGTGAGACCTAAGAGGCCCAAGGCCCTGCGAGCTCCTCCTATCCCATCGAAGAGGGACACCAGCACCACTTCGTCGCGAAAGTCCGTCACGAGCCTCCTGCTCGCTGCTCGCGCCGCTGCGACTCCATCTCGCCGAAGAAGAACGGAGCGGCAGACTGCGCCCCGCTGCACGCTGGCGTCCGACACCGTCACCAGGCCGCTGATGGGCACGCGCAGGTCGCAGCGCAGCAGTGGCAGCAGCGCAAGCGCCGCGATGAGCTCCTCGCGGACCTTGGCAGGCAGAGGAGCCTGGCCCTTGATGCGGACTAGGAACCGCCACAGCTCGGTGAAGCACATCATCGCTTCCCTCCTGAAGAGTAGGCAACGCACCCAGCGGCCCGCCAAGATCTGCATCCACTTCTGCGTGACGGACCTTCTCTTAAGCGTCTCGATGGTGAGAGAGACCAACCGCTGCACGAACTGGGCGGGGGGCCCGATGGTGCCCTGAGCACCGTCGATCGCCTCCTCCAAAGACTGCGACTTCATCTCCCTGATGACGGCCTTGCTCTCACTCCGAGGCACCCCAAAAGCTCCTGTACCTCTCTCTCTCGCCACCTGGGCCAGCTCGCTCACGCCCTCCTCCTGGAGCTGGTTCGCCTGCCACCAGTCGGTGATCTCGAGCACGTCAAGGTTGTCGATGTAGACCTGCCACGCGCGCCACGCCGACTTCGAGCCGAATATGTCATTCCACGCCTTGATCAGCACGTCACCGTGGCAAGCCTGCGAACCCTCGCAGTGGCAAAGAAGGCGGCCGCCGCTCAGAGATACCAAATCCCTCAGCAGCTGAGGGTTCTCGCGCAGGTATCGCTCGAACAAGGCGACCACCTCTCGGCGTGACCAGCCCTCACTCATGCGGCACGGGCTGCCCCAGGCGGACGCCTTCAGGTTCAGCTTTGACGAGCCGCGGCCGATGTAGATCCCGGGCTTGCCGTCGTCGTAGGTTTCGCCAACCTGACCCCAAACCGGGGTCACAGCTCCGCCGCCAAGGGAACCCCGACGCGCAGGAGGCATGGGAGCATCCTTGCGAAGCTCCTCGCAAGCAGCCAGCTGTTGAAGAAGAGGGTGCCACGATCGAAGCAGACGGCGATGGATGTGTTGAATGACTCCGGTCGCCGAGATCCAGCCAATAGGCACCACCGCGGCCGCCAGATATGTCAGCCCCTCGCCAGGGAGACCGACAACTGCGCGCCGCACTGGCTTGGAGATGGCCATGTACTTCAGCCAGGCGTCGCACAGGCTGCACACGTAGAAGCAACATTTCAGGTCCTCTGCGCTCCAGAGCAGGACCTCCCCTGAGCGCAGCACGATGCTCTTCCACTTGTCGCTGCGGGGGAGCAGCGGCATGTCCCCTTCGATGGTATGCTGAATGTAGTTAGACTGGATTATGTTCATCACCAATCTCTGGGGACCTTCGCCCTTCACGTGGGGGCCCTTCTTCACGCCGAACATGCCGCCCATGTTTTTCTGGCCTCTAACCTCCACGATCTCGCCGTACTCAATGGGCTTCAGGATGCCACGCGTGACGAGGTCGCCCGCGATCAGCTCCCACTCTGAAGTAGAAGCCCAAACCTTGGGCGTCGGAGGCAGGTCTCCAATCTCCTCCACGTTCTTCAGGATGAGCCTGGGGTCAGACAGCGCCGCCTGGATCCAGACCTCGGTGACGTCTACGGCTCTGACCGCTGCGCAGGCATCGATCGGCGGCAGCGCTGCCAGCAACCTCGTCCTGTCGAGCGGCTCGGCTGGGAACATCTCCTCGCCATCATAGGAGGTGGCCGCCGCGGTCAACTCCGACTCCCAATCCACGATGGGCATCGGCCCCGAGCACTGATCACAGAAAACTCGAACTTCGCACAGCAAGTTGCCCAGCGCCTGACGCTGCACGGCACTCGGTGGCGCCTCAGGGGCGGCCGACCAGCTCCGCGCGTAGGTGGCAGTTGAGGCCCGTCACGATGGCGCGCACCCAGCTCAGCTCAGCCTCCGTGCCCTCGGCCAGCAAGCCGCTCTCCGATGTACGATCTCCACGATCCAGAGGAGCGGCCCAAACGTTGAACACGATCGGGAGAGGGAGCAGATCTCGCCTTTCTCGCCGACCGTTCGGTGGTGAGCGTCGTGAACCATCAGAAAGATCAGGGGCACTGTCAAGTTCGTCTCGGAAGCTCCGACGGTTATGAGGAGGCAGAGCTGGGGCCGCGTCTGTGACATCGGGTAAACGTTGAGGGGCCAGGTGAACGCCGTCTTCTGAACCATCGGGTGTACGTGTCAGGGTCCGGTGTAACGCATGGCTAATCTCTCGCAGTAAACAAGCCCCAAAGAGCTCCAGCGGCGAGCCAGAGACAAGGACCGATGAACAAGGTATTGAATTCACGGAGTCGTCCTTTGCGCCCAGATGGACGTCATGCTCCACGTCATGCATGCTAGAAAAGTACGAGGGGGAGGGCTCCTCGAGGGAATCGGCATCCATGATGGTAGACCTGCCAGACTCGCCCTCGCTGGAGTTCACCTCGATCACATCGCACGGGCTCACCGATGGTCCTTGCCCTTCGGCTTGCCCTTCGACTTCTGCGACTTCCCCTTGCCGAGACGTTTCCCAGGTTCGCCCTTGCCTGGCTTGCCCTTGCCTCGGCCCTTGAACTTCATGATCTTGCCGCCCTGGGGGTTCCCCGGTGGGCTCTGGTTCGATCTCCGCATCGGCGACCTCGAGCTCGCTCGTCTCTCCGTGTCCTCCGCGAAGTGAACTCGTCGTGCTGGCGACGGCGGCCTGGCATCGCCCTGCTGCGGTGGGCGAAGGATCGGCCGCCTGTCGGGACCTGGGCTGACTCCGCCGCGGGGAATCCCGCGCGGTGATCCCGGCGCTGCGGCGGCAGGGGGCGGCGCTGCAGGCGGCGCGCCCGGCTGCGCTGGCCTTCCTGTGGCGGCGCCTGGGCTCGCGGGGGTGGCGCCAGCTGCCGCGGTGGCGGCTGCTGCTCGCCGCTTCTCCGCGCGCCAGCGTGACTTCCTCGAAACCTTCTCGCGGGTAAGCAAGGAGGAGACCTTCTGGGGGCCGTTATGGTTCTGGTTCTTGCCAGGGGCTGCGGCTGCTGGCCTTTGAGAGGGGGGTGTCCTGGACTGTCCACTCCCCTCTCGGCCTGACCACTATCCAACGTTGCCGCCACCCTTCTTGGCCTTGGCCACGCTCTCCGCTAGGCCGTGCATCCTCCTGCGCTTGCTCGCCGCGTCGTGCACCTCCTCCTGCCTCGCGAGCCCCACTCCCAGGTCGTCGCAAAGCTCGGGGTGCTGCGCCACCTGCCAGCGTCCGCCCCTCGTGGCCTGCTCGATCGCCTTCAGCCTCTGCATGATGAGATCTCCGAGATGGTCCAGCTCGCCTCGCAGCAGAGCGTCGAGGCATTCGCCGACTGTCCTCATGTCGCGCACGCCCCTGACTCCCATGTCGCTCTGAGGATGGTGACCGTGCCAGACGCTGGTGATGCACTGCACCACTGATGCCGCAAGCTCGCCCAGGCTTCCTTGACTGTCCGCCCCCCCACGCCGCGCAAGATACTTCTTGATATGTTCAATCCCGCTGGAGAGTAACGCGCCAGGTACCCGAGCTAGATGCGCAATCCTGCGGCCTGGTTCGAGGCGCGGGGCGCCGTCAAAAAGCGAGTCCTCGGAGCTGCTACCACCTGAACCGCCACGGCGTCGACGACGGCCGTGGCGTCTGCGTTTGCCCCCTGCCAGAGTAGCCTCGGCGCGGCCCGTCAACGTCTCGCCGATGTTCCGCTTCTGATGCAGGCGTCTCTTGAGCTCCGCGATCTTCTTCTGCAGATCCGCGGGCGCGGGCTGAGCCGCAGGACCTCCAGGATCGAAGGGGAGAGCACCAGGCAGAGCAGCAGCAGGCGCGCCCGCCGCAGCCCCAGGATTCGCTCCGCCAGGCTGCTGAACCCAGGCCTCTGTCAAGCTGCTGGGCGAACGCATGCGGTAGGTTTCCACGTGCAGCACCGACCTCTGAGGCCACTGGACTAGGCCAGCACACACGCCCGCTTGCTGCGCGCACAGATGCAGCACTGCGCCTCCCAAGCTGGCGAAACTACCAGCCAGCATGGGCCGCAGGGACGCGCTGCTGCAGCCCGCGAACGCCGCCTCCACGAAGCAGCCCATGCCGTCGCCAGGCCACACACTCTGCACCTGAAAGAGGGCAGTTCCAGCCGCGCCCCCGAAGTTGCCCAGCGCCACGCCCTCCAGCACGCATCCTGGAGCGAGGCCTAAGCGCTGATAGGCCCATGGCGAAGACGGGCCGTGCACCCACGGCCCTGCCCCTCCCGGCGGGGCCGCAAGATCGCAGCCCCCAGGGCCTCCAGCGGCCCCCGCGCCCACAGCCGGCACACAGCCCAGCAAGCCGCCTCCCCCAGGGGCGCCCCTCGCGGCACCTCCCCCCAGGGGGCCCCCTCCTGGGAGCGGCCAGGCCCCAGCGCCGCCAACGCCCCCGATGCCCAAAGCGCCAGGGGGGGAGACCTGGCACGGAGCCTGCAGCTGCTCCGCCCGCGGGGGCGCCGTGACCCACGACAGCGGCCGCGCCACCGCCAGGGCCTGGTGGCACGAGCCCTCCGAGCCCTGCAGCTCCGCCAGGGGCCCCGAGGGCAGCGGCAGGCGGCGGCCCTGGAGCCCACGCAGCTCCAGCGGCGGCGACTCCGAGGCCAGCAGGGGGCCCTGCAGCACCTGCGACGGGCACCAAGCCTCCCAAGGGCCCGACAGCGCCAGCCACGGGCGGACCGCCTGCGGCCCCTCCCGCGGGCACACCTCCTGCAGCAGCCCCTGCCGCGGCGGCCGCTCCAGCGCCGCCCCCATCGAGCTCCACCGCGCCTGCGAGCGCCCCCAGCAGCGCCTCCAGCGGCTGCCGCTCCGCCGCCTCCGGCAGGGGTGGCCACTGCAGCACCCCCAGCCACTGCGGCCGCGCCTCCAGCGGGAGGTGATCCAGCCCACGTCCGATGGCCTTGGCCTTCGTCTTCGCCCTGCCTCGGCCCGCGCCTGGACCGCGGCCGACCCCCGCAGGAGGCGCAGGCAGCGCCGCTGCGGCCCCCGCTTGCAGCGCCAGGAAGCCGCCCGCGCCCGCCGCGCCTGCCCCAGGCGCCCCGCCTCGGCCTCGGCCCGCGCCAGGGGCCGCCGCCGCCATCAGCGCCGCATCACCTGGGCCGCGCTGGCGGCGCGCGAGGGAGGCCAAGCGGGGGCGCGCCCATGGCGCACCTGCAAGCACAAAGCTTCGGACGAGGCGGCACGCGTCGCAAGTAGACTGGGGGGCGAGCGCGGCACGAAACAATACACATAAAGATCACGATAATCTCGAACAACCACCAAAGAAGAAAGACGGACCAATGCCATTAGGTTACATCGCGCCGCGCGGCAAAAAGCGACAGAAAAAAACAAACAAGCAGTTGAATGAGCTGATCGAGCTAGAGGCTGCCAGCAAATCGCCGCAGATCCAAAAGCATTTCAGTCGGGGATGGACAGAACCCCCCTTAGTAAAACGTGGTTTAGTGAAAACGACCTGAGGCCCAAACCTGGCGGGCGCAAGCCTGGAAAATAGCGACCACGGCGCCCTCTCGAAAACCGAAAACGGACAATTCACTAATCGACGTGTCACTGTTGGGGGTTCTGTCCACCCCCGATTCAGGAAGAACAAACGCATCGCCACCATCAAGGACAACGAGGGCAAACCAAAGTCAACCCGGAATGGGATAGCTGCAATATTCGCTACCTTTTATCACACCTGTTATACTGCTCCTCGCGAGGCATTCGGAGAGACGGAGAGAGAACAGAAGAAAATCACAGCGCAAGATTTGAAGACGGACAAAGAACAGTGCATAAAGAGACTGAAACGCCACAGAGCGTGCGCCGAAGATGGGCTAGTGGCAGAGATGTTCAAAGATGGCGGGCGTGACATGATTGATACAATTTCGGACGCGTTTGCTGATTTACTCGATGGGGAAACGCGTGCTCCAGAATCGTGGAATATTGTTGCGGCCTCCGGCCAGCGCCGCCGATCCGCGGCGCTGCGGATGATGATGATGATGATGACGATGATGATGATGATGATGATGATGATGATGATGACGATGATGGCGATGACGACGACGACGATGATGATGATGCTGCTGCTGCTGATGATGATGATAATAATGATGATGATGGCACTGTGACGATGGTGATGGCGACGGGGATGGGGATGGTCATGACCCCGCCCCCCCCCTTCACCTTCTCTCTTC
>CAUYUJ010005601.1:47500-60131 GCA_963575745.1 Prorocentrum cordatum | reverse complement strand
TGGCCGCCACCTCGCCCCCACCTGGCCCCGACACCCCCACGCCTCTGGGCTCTGTTCTTCAGGCCCCCGACCCGGCGATTTCTCGCCCAGAATCGACCCATACACCCCCCCTCCCCTCCACCTGGCCGCCACCTCGCCCCCACTTGGCTCCGACACCCACAAGCCTCTGGGCTCTGTTCTTGGGACCTCCGACTCCACGATTTCTCGCCCACAATCGAGCCACACCTCCCCACCTGGCCGCCACCTCGCCCCCACCTGGCCCCGACACCCCCGGGCCCTGGGCTCTCTTCTTCGGACCCCCGACCCCGCGAAATTTCACCTCAAAATCTACCCATGCCCCCCACCTGGCCGCCACCCGCCCCCACCTGGCCCTCGACACCACCAGGCCTCTGGGGGCTTCTGTTCTTGGGGCTTCCCGACCCCGCCGATTTTCGCGCCCACAAGCGGACCCACACCGCCGACCTGGCCGCACTCGCCCCCACCTGGCCCCGACACCCCCAGGCCTCTGGGCTCTGTTCTCGGGATCTCCGACCCAACGATTTCTCGCCCAAATTCGACCCGTACTCCCCACATGGCCGCCACCTCGCCCCCACCTGGCCCCGACACCGCCAGGCCTCTGGGCTCTGTTCTTGGGACCACCGACCCCACGTTTTCTCGTCTAAAATCGGCCCGTACCCCCCACCTGGCCACCACCTCGCACCCACCTGGCCTCAACACACCCAGGCCTCTGGGCTCTGTTCTTCGGACCCCTGACCCCACGATTTCTCGCCCAAAATCGGCCCATACCCCCCACGTGGCCGCCACCTCGCCCCCACCTGGCCCCGACACCCCCAGGCCTCTGGGCTCTGTTCTTGGGGCCCCCGACCCTGCGATTTCTCGCCCAACATCAACCCATGCCCCTCACCTGGCCGCCACCTCGCCCTCGCCAGGCCCCGACGCCCCCCGGCCTCTGGGCTCTGTTCTTGGGACCACCGACCCCAAGATTTCTCGCCCTAAATCGACCCATACTCCCCCCCACCTGGCCGCCACCTCGCACCCACCTGGCCCCGACACCCCCGGGCCTCTGGGCTCTGTCTTGGGACCCCCGACCCCACAATCTCTCGCCCAAAATCGACTCATGCCAGCCACCTGGCCGCCACCTCGCCCCCACCTGGCCCTGACACCCCCAAGCCTCTCGGCTCTGTTCTTGGGCCCCCCGACCCCGCGATTTCTCGCCCAAAATCGACCCATACCCCCCGCCTGGCCGCCACCTCGCCCCCACCTGGCACCGCCACCCCCATGCCTCTGGGCTTTGTTCATGAGACCCCCGACCCCGCGATTTCTCGCCCAAAATCAACCCATGCCCCCCCGCCCACCCACCCGCCCGCCGGGCTGCCACCTCGCCCCCACCTGGCCACGCCACCCCCAGGCCTCTGGGCTCTGTTCTTGGGACCCCCGACCTCACGATTTCTCTTCCAAAACCGACCCACACCCTCACCTGGCCGCCACCTCGCCCCCACCTGCCCGACCCCCCAGGCCAGGATTTGTCGCCCAAACATGACCAAACATGACCCACATCCTCACCACTATGGGGCCTCTCCTTTTGGAACTCCACATGATCAGCATACTACTATTTTGCATCATTGCCAGCATGCCTCTCCTAGTCCCCCCGCAACATGCTTCGCGACTGGCACGCGTTTCCGTCGTCCCTCTTGTCGGCTGTGGCAACAGCTATCCAGTGTTACGCACTTTCGTCACCGACGCGCGGCTCCGCTCAGCGACTTCCTTCCTTTTGCGCTCTTGGCCAGCACAGCGCTCGCATCGACGCTGTCGGCGCGCTCTTCAACATGTACTCTGAAAACTCGGTTCTCCTTTCGGGGATTCCGCATTTGGAACACACGCGCTCTTTTGCCTCTTCGGCACGGGCCTTCTCCTCCTCTCTCTGCAATCTCTTACAAGCCTTGCATGTGGGTTCCTCGTTGATAATAGTTTCCGCTTTCGCAAATTGATCTAGTAACTTCTGCTCGCCGCAGCGCGAACACTGCAAGTGCTTCTTCAGCTCCTCGCACTCAAGGCACATTCCCCCTTTGCACCGGGCGTTCCCTGCCTTCTCCCATTGGAAGTCTACGAACGCATCCTCGTACTTCCGCCCCTCGCATACGTAACACTTTCGCCTCTCGGGGCAGTCCACGCAACGCCGTGACGTGAGCTTCGAGCTGCGGCGCTGGGATGCATGGAAAGCATCCTGGCCCTTCCACAGAAAGCATTCCGTGCACTGCCACGGCGTGCCAATGCTCTTCTTGCCTTCCAAGCACACCTTGCACACGCGGCGACCGTCGCCCCGGCTCCACTGCCCGAGCGCGTACTGGTTCTTGTACTTCACCGACGAGCACAGTGCGCACGTCCCTGCAGGCATGAACTCCTTCTCGATTGCCTCCCAATCCATCGGGTCTCCCCGCAACACCTGCAACAGTAATCCGGGCCCCTTCCGCTCCTTCTGAGTTTACGGCGCACGGTCGAAAGGCCGAAATATCAACATGTCTTCGCGGCGACGCACGCGCGTCAGAGCCACATAACTCGACAACGGCGACGTGCCCCCGCCTTTCCTGAGGTCCACGATGACACCCTGCTTAAAAGTCTGGCCCTGTGCTGAATGGGCGGTGACTCCAAACGCTGGGGCCAAGGGGAACTGCCGCCGCTTCACTTTCAGACGCGGGCACGGCCTGCCCGTGTCGACGAACCCATATTTTTTCTGCGGGGTCACTGGGTGCAGGCCCAGCGTCTTCAGCCCCTGCATCGTCCACTTGCACGGAATCACGTTCCCTGCGTCATCGCGACCCTCATCGAAGAGGACAAATATCACTTTCGGCGTCTTCTGCAATATGGTCTCTCCCCCCCGGGAGACGCGACCTGCTCCTTCGTCGCCATCGCACACCCATGAGTGCACGGTCCCCACGCGTCCGCGGAGTAGGTACTTGTCCTCGCTGCGGTCGATATGATCTGTGAGGGCCACAGGCATTCCCTCCGCGACTGGCAAAAAAACCATACAGGTCTCCGCTTTCCTTGTCGTGACGCTTACTCCTGCGACTCCCATCCACTAGCCCATCTGCTTGTTTCGGACGGCAAAGCACCAGAAGGTTCACAACCCTGCGGGAACGCCGCGACACTCGCGGCAACAGCGGGACAGTGATCGCGCGAGGACTGAAATTGACAGTCTCTGACTTCCCCAAAACCTGGGGGGGGGGGGGAAGAAAAAGAAAGAAAAAAAAAAAAAAAAAAAAAAACTAAACCCGGGATGTCCCCAACAAAACACCTGCAGAGCCTTCTTTGGGGTCGGCGGCAGAGGCGGCAGCCTTTAGATAATCACAAGACTATTCCTTGACTACTTTTGGATATCCCCGAGCAGTTCCTCAGGGTGGAGGGCTCGGGGTGAAATCCATATGGGCTTTTGCACCTCGAAGAATCCATCCGCCTTGTGAACAACCTTTTGCAGATTCGAGATTCGAGCCTAGACGGCCCATCGAAACGTCATTTCAGATTTCACCCGTTGCCCTCCACCCTTAACCCCCCAGACGAAGTTTGGGCGATAAATAAAAAATAGCCAACACACATACTCAAACATGATCCCCCAAAAAAGTCACAAGACTATTCCTTGACTACTTTAAATATCCCTGGGTATTTCCTCAGGGTGGAGGGCTCAGGGTGAAATCCAGGTGGGTTTTTTGCACCTCGAAGAATTCATCCGACCTGCGATTCACCCTTTACAGATTCCAGCCTAGAAGATTCATCGAAACGTTATTTCAGACTCCGCCCCCTGCCCTCCACCCAAAGAACATGCTGGGCGAGATGAAAAAGATAGCCAACAACATATCTTAAAACGATATTAGACAACAAATCGTCCCAAGAATTTTCCTGGACTGTTTTTGAGTACTCCTCCTGCAGAGGTCGGGCGTTGGCAGAACTGGGGTTTAGTGAGTTGTACCGGGGGCGCCCCCCGTCCCATTTCCACTGACCGGAACTGCCGTCGGCCGAGAAAACACCAGCTATATGGCAAACCTGGTTTAGTGATTCTGGCCACCTCGAAGGCTCCGGGGCCCTACCACTAACCGGGCCCCCTTACCCGGGGTCCTGGCCATACCCGAAGAGGGCCATGCCCGCCTCCATGCCAGGGACAGGCCTGGGCAGGCCGCCCCACACCAAAAGGGGGCCGCCCCTGCGCGCCGCCCCGCTCCTCGCCGGGCGCGCCCGCGCCCAGCCGCAGGGCGCGCGCGCCCCCCGGCCCCGCGCCACGGGCCCGTCGCGCCTGCGCTGGTTTGGACGCCCGAAATGGGCACGGAACGAATGGGTGCAATGCCAAACGACAAATGTTGTCCCAAACCAAGAGCGGCCGCTGTTGGGCAGGCGGCCTCCTGTCTCAAATGGACACAGGCCCCGCGCCACGGGCCCGCCGCGCCTGCGCTGGGGCCCCCCGAAGGATCGGCGGCGACGATGGTCGGGCCGGGCGCGAGGGGGGGGGATCGCAAAGGGGGGGCTTGAGACTCAGCTCGCGTAGCCCGTCTTCCCGGCGCCTCCCGGCGCCAGAGGCGGCCATGTATCGAGGGATGGGCCCCTCGGTGGGGCCGAAACCGGCTGCACGCAGCAGATTTCGGAACCCCCCCTTTCCCAATCCCCCCCTTTCGTCCGGCCCGAGATAAGAGCGAATAGCCCAGGGGCGGCATTACACGCATTGGCCCCGGAGCCTCTTCGAAGGCATAGATCATTGGCGCCCCTGAATACGTGTACTACTCTCCCCTGGGCTATTCGCCCCTGTCGTTGCCTCTGCAACGAGGTCTCGACCTGGTGGCGGCCGGAGGATGCTGCGCTGCAGGATTCCACTTTTTGCATGATTCGCAATCGCGCGGATCCAGAAGTCCCTCTTTGGCATGAACTAGGGTTAAGTCGGGCGTGTCCCCCTACAGGGGGATTTTCGACGAAAAATAAAAGATACTCGAAAAATGCTCCAAAATGGCAAAAACAAATGCTCAAAAAATACTCCCGAGACTATTTACTATTGTTTGATTATTTTCGGGGTATCTTTTTTTTCGTCGACAATCCCCCTGTAGGGGGACAGGCCCGACTTACAGCTAGGGCCAGGGGCATTCAGAAGTTGCGCACCCGCAGCTTGAGAGCTCCGTGTTTCCTCGCTGCCGGCCCCGCCCGCACCCCCCGCGTCACGATGCGCGCTGGCGCCCTCTGGGCATTGGCCCTTCCAAGCCATTCCCAGACGGCGCCACTGCGCATCGTGACGTACGGCCCCGTCCCCAGCCCGCCGTCACGCCCCGAGGTTCGGGTGCGCCGAAGGAGTCCCCCTCACGCCGTAAAAGACCACGACGGGTAATTTGCGGCTATCCTCGGCCTCCGACGGCCGTAACAAAAACGGCTCGGGATGAAAATCCAGTCCCGGGGAAGGGGTGCAAACCTCTGGGGGACCATGTTGAAAAAAACACGGCGTCTGGGGTCTGGGATGCGGCGGGGTGTAGACTCTGGTTTTGCATCGCGATGTGTGATCCCGGACTCCAGGCCCACGGCCAACCCCCCCACAGACAGGTGGGATGGGTCTCAGGGTCCCTCGGGCCCCAGCCCCAGGTGGGATGGGCAAGAACGGCGACGACGACAACGACGACAACAACGACCACGACGACGACGAAAACACTGTCCGCTCCGGCTCCCTGAAGCACCGCAACACCACGCCACACCCAGATGGAGGCGACGACGGGGAAGACACCGTCGACGACGATGTTGCTTCTCCTCCTCCCTCCGTCCCCCCTCCTCATCCCTCCCTCCTCGTTCTTGGCCCTCTCTTCCCTACCTTGCGTCCTTCTCTCCCCATGTATCCGCCACTCTCCAGAGGCAAAGGCAGAGGACGACGACAATGGCGAAGACGCCGACGATGATGGTTTTTCCCAACCATCCTGTGGTGCCGGGTCCTGGTTTTGAAGAGACAGCGCCCCGCGTTCGTCCTCTCATCTCCTTTCCTCTCCTCTCCTCTCCTCTCCTGTCCTCTTCTCCTCTCCTCCGCCGCAGGTCCTACTGGCGCAGTTCGCATGCAACCCCCGGCCCCAGAGGGAGCTGCACCGACGGTCCCACTGGCGCAGTTCGCATGCGTCCCCCCTGCCCAGTACAGCGATTCGTGGCCCCAGAGGGAGCTCCACCGAAGGTCCCGGTGGCGCAGTTCGCATGCGATCCCCCCGCCCAGTACAGCGTTTGGTGGCCCCATGGGGAGCTTTACCAAAGGTCCCAGGTGTCGCAGTTCGCGTGCGCCCTCCCCACTCAGTACAGCGTTTGCCCCATAGGGAGCTCCACCGAAGGTCCCAGTGGCGCAGTTCGCATGCGTCCCCCCCGCTCAGTACATCGATTCGTGGCACCAGAGGGAGCTCCGCCGAAGGTCCAGTACAGCGCTTCGTGGCCCCAGAGGGAGCTCCACCGAAGGCCCCAGTGGCGCAGTTCGAGAGCATTCCCCCCATCCAGTACAGCGCTTCGTGGCCACAGAGGGATCTCCACCGAACGTCCCAGGTGGCGCAGTTCGCATACGTCCCCCCCGCCCAGCACAGCGATTCGTGGCCCCAAAGGGAACTCCACTGAAGCCCGGTGGCGCAGTTCGCATGCGATCCCCCGCCCAACACAGAGTTTGGTGGCCCCAGAGGGAGCTCCACGGAAGGTTCCAGGCGGTGCAGTTCGCATGCAATCCCCCGCCCAGTACAGCGTTTCGTGGCCCCAGAGGGAGCTCCACCGAAGGTCCCAGTGGCGCAGTTCGCATGCGTCCACCCCGCCCAATACAGCGATTCGTGGCCCCAGAGAGAGCTCCACCGAAGGTCCCAGGTGGCGCAGTTCGCATGCAATCCCCCGCCCAGTACAGCGCTTGGTGGCCCCAGAGGGAGCTCCACCGAAGGTCCCAGTGGCGCAGTTCGCATGCGTCCCCCCCGCCCAGTACAGCGTTTCGTGGCCCCAGAGGGAGCTCCACCGAAGGTCCCAGTGGCGCAGTTCGCATGCGTCCCCCCGCTTAGTACAGCGCTTCGTGGCCCCAGAGGGAGCTTCACCGAAGGTCCCAGTGGCGCAGTTCGCATGCGCCACCCCACGCCCAATACAGCGTTCCGTGGCCCCATAGGGAGCTCCACCGAAAGTCCCAGGTGGCGCAGCTCGCATGCGTCTCCCCCACCCAGTGCGGCGTTTCGTTGCTCATAGGTAGCTCCTCGGATGGCGATACCCACAACTGCGGTACTCACAATTGCATCTGTTTGGGCTCTTTGCCAAGCTAATTCTCGGAGCCTAGCCCTCAGGAGCAGACCCCACCACGCCACGAACACAGGGGGAGCCCATCGCACGGGGGGTGAATCCGATGGCATCCGCATGTGGGAGGGAGGGGGGGGGCGGACCCTGGATCAGTGTGGGGTCGGTACGACACTTCCTGAGCCTATCTCCCCCTCACGGTGCCTCCTGACTTTCGGGTCAGAACTCGGCTCTCTGGCGTCCGTTCGGGTCGATCCAGGCACCCCTGGAACGCCCTCGGCGAAGCGCAGCTGCTAGAACGCACCTCAAGGCTGGAAAACCGCGGAGATCACGTGAAAACTGAGAACTTCGAAAATTCGTCTCCCCTGAACCCATCCCTCCCTGGTCTTACGCTTCGGGGATCTACCGACCCGGGTCAGCGCAAAACTGGGTCAGTCAGGCTTTGCAGGATACTGCACAATCCTGCGAGATCTCCTGCAGGATCCTGCACGCAAGCCCGGGTCAATGCACCCGCTGCTCTGCAGGATTCTGCAAGATCCAGCGCTCTGGCTGACCCTCGTTTGCGTTGACCCCCGTCTACGGCTCTCGGCTGTAGCATGGGGGAAACAGGTCCTGAGGTTCAGTCGGGCCTGTCCCCCTACCCTACAGGGGGATTTTCGACGAAAAATAAACAATACCCCCAAACAAATCAAAACATAGTCTACAAATAGTTGGGTGACTATTTTTTGAGTATTTTTTGACCTTCTCGGGGTATTTTAGGGGTATTTTTTTTTTCGTCGACAATACTCCTGTAGGGGGACACGCCCGACATGATCCTGAGGGAGACCAGTCCTGGACCCCACGAAGGGCCCCGAGGAGGGACACAAAAACTACAAAAGCTCGGAGGTCCGCGCAGATTTCTCGGATCAGCGCTGGACCCCCCCTCCCTGGCGCGGGGAGCGCGCCAGGGGCGGCGCCGGAGGCGCCGCCAGGGGGGCCCCAGCGCCGATCCGAGAAATCCGCGCGGACCTCAGAGTTTGTATGTTTATGTCATTGTTCGTTCCCCTAGTTTCCCTCAGGATCCGTTCTCCCCCCAATGGCGACGACTACTCCCCCAACGCTGCCCCTGACTCACAGTGGAGGCCAGTCCACAAGAAACCCAACCCTGAGACCCCAGGACGCCCATGGACTTTTGGTGTGGGAACGTCACGTTCTCCATCGCAGAACTCGGGGGCGGCAAAGAGGGGGGCGTCCTAGAGGGGGGGGGTGCAAATCATGGCCGGCGGCATGTGCGCGGCCCAGCGGGGGGGGCAGGGACGTAATGAAACAAGAAGAGGCGCCATGAGATCTGGGGAAATATCATGGCCCGCGCCATGAAATCCCCCCCCCCTAGTCATCACCCCCCTCTTTTCCGCTCCCGAAGAACCATCGCCACCCAAGAAGTCCAGGGCACCCTCGAGGCAAGCAGGGTGCTTCTTGGCATGGGCCTCCTCTGTGCGCTCCCCCGACCGGTGGAGCCTCCTGCCGCGGCGGCGAGGGCGAGGGGCAGCTCGCCCTGGCCGCCGGCGGGGTGCCGGGCGGAGTGCCCGGCGGAGTGCACGGCGCCGACGACGTGGCGCCCCGGGCCAGCGAGGCGTCGGGCGGGGAGCCGATCCTCAGGATCTAACATTCGGTCGGGCATGTCTCCCCACAGGCGCATTGTGGACGAATACATAAAACAAGTACCTCCAACATATGCCCCAAATGTGCAAAGATGCAGAACTATCGTCCCCAGACTATTTTTTGTTTGACTATTCTTGAGTATTCCTCCCGTTTGGCTCAAGCATTCGGGCTCAAGTAAACGTTTGGGCTCTAACATTCAGCAAGCAACCATCCCATATCTGCCACAATCTGCTCTGTCTTGCTCACTCTGTGTCTGTTTCGCTCTCTAGCGGGGCTGTTGGGAGGTACAGCAAGACGGCAGGGAGAGGCCAGTCAGGGAAGCGCTCCGGATCAGGTTCGGGGCTTACTCAGGAGCGGCAGTCGAGAGTCGTGAACGAGGTGTAGAGCGACGACGCAGATGACATGAAAGAGAGCGCCATCGCGGTCACTGAGGAGGCCCCACCTTGGTTCAAGGAATACGAGGCCAGGCAGAACAGGCAACTGAGCATGCGGTTCGACAGGCTGCACGAGAAGATGGACACGATGAGAGGCATGATCAAAGAAGCGAGGGAGGATGTGGAGGATCTGAAGGAGACCATGCGCAACGTCAATGAGAGGATCGATGACCTGGAAATGGACGTCACGAACCTCAAGGCGGACATGGATATGTTCGTAACAGCGAACTCCATGAAGAACGAGGTGGAGGAGCTCCTCACAAAGGCGATGGCGGACTTCTCGCGTATTCATCGCGGGGCACGGGGCCAGGGAGCCGGGGGCACAAACACCAACAAGGGCGACAACACCGTCGACTCAGGCACGGACAGGGCCATGCAGGTGGTCGCCTTCGGCGTCAAGGAAAGACAGCCGGCCGTGAAGATCAAGGAGACCTTGGAGACAGCGCTGAAAGTCCTTCTCGGGGAAGTGCACACGGCAAGCGTGAGCACGTTCACGGAGGAAGCGAAGATGGGAATCATCGCATTCCGGAGCATCCACGACAAGATCGAGTTCTACAAAGCCGTGCGCGCGTGCACAGACAAGAGCAAGCTGCGGGATTTGTTCTTCCGCAATAACCTGACGACGGAGGAGAGAGAGGAGGAGAAGAGGTTGGGATACACCAAGCACCACATCACCAACGACGGTGGGGAGGACGACGGCGACGTGAAGATCCTGTGGAGGAGGGACATGGTCACAGTTAAGGGGAAGAAGGTGGCTTGGTACGACGAGGAGGGGGAGTGGCACGTGAAGACGGCAGCGAAAAGGGTGGAGGCGAAGATTGACGAAAGCATGAAGAAGTGGAGGTCGAAAATCGACCCAGAGCCAGTCACGGATAGCGATTGACGGGGCGAAGGCAGGCGCTGCGAGCAGGGCGTGCATGATGACCACCACGGCGTTGCACAAAATGAATTTACTATTATTTCTTACAACATACATTCTTTCATGAATTTCGACGAAAGGTACGAAGCTGTCATGATCGAGTTAGGGAGCCTGCAATGGGATATCTGTGTATTTACAGAGGCATGGAGGGAGGATGCTCGGGAGATTTTCACCACGACGCACGGCCACACTTGGTTCGGCAGTGGTGGGTCGAAAGGCTGCAATGGCATTGGCTTCCTGCTCAACAAACGCTGGTCTCACACAACATTCAAGTCAATCTCTGATAGGGCTGCAGCAGTCACACTCGAGGCGGAAGGCGCAAACATCAACGTCGTCGGCGTGTACATGCCGCATCGAAAGTATCCAGATGAACATGTTGAGGCTGTGTATGCAAGCATCGATCGCTGTGTTTCTAGCTCCAAAGGCTCCGTTCTGTATGCTGGAGACTTCAATACAGAAGTCGGCCCGCAGACAACGACCGATTTCAATGATGAAGGGGGTGCCCTTTTAGGTGCAAATCCGGTAGGCGAGCGAAATGAACGGGGCAAATGGTTTTTGCATTGGTGATGAGAATCGAACATGTTCCTGGTCAACACGTTCGCGACATAGGGGGGCGGACGCTCTCTGGACGCGCACGGACGGGGGCACAAAGAGCCAGCTGGACTACATCATCGTGCCAGACAAGCTCAGAGACAGCGTCAAGAAGTGCGCTGTGCTGTCCAAGTTTGACACTGGGTCTGACCATCGAGCTTTGCATTTGCGCGTATCTCTCGGCAGCTGCCCGCGACGACGGCGAGGGCGACGACCCCCGCCGTGGGGCCCTGGAGTTGACAAGGGGAAGCTCTTGGCACATCTGCACGGCAATCTGGGTGGCGCTTTCGACGGGTGTGCAAACTTGACAAATCGAGCTGGCAACCTGGAGGCAGCCATGGTTTGGACGCCCGAATTATTCGGGGTAACTCGGGTCCGGGGTAACTCGGGTTTGGATCCCCGCAAAAACGAACCCGAGTTAGCCCTGACCTGAGTTACCCCTGATGATTTGGGGCTCTGGACGCCCGAATTACCCGGGGTAACTCGGGCCCGGGGTAACTCGGGTTCGGAATCCCGAAAAACGAACCCGAGTTAGCCCTGACCCGAGCTACCCCTGATGATTCGGGGCTCTGAATGGTCTCCGCTACGCGTGCTGCTTTGCTCTGCGCTTCACCCGCGACGACTCCGAGGACCAGGCCGGCGCCAGATCCAGCCATCGAGAAAATGGTCCAAGAGAGACGCCGTATACGATCGAGAGGCGACCTCACCCCAGCACAAAAAAGAGCTGAACGAGAGAGGTTAAGCAAGAGCATCAAACAAGCAGCGCGCAGGAATGTAAAGCTACGCAGGACCGAGAACATCGATCGCATGTTGAATGATTTTCGAGGACTGAAGGAACTGACTCGAGCTGGCTCTTCAAAGAAGAAGGCAGCCACAGCGCAAGTGAGAGGCAAGGACGGCGAAATCCATGATAACGTGAATGAGATTGCCGAGGTCTTCGCCACCTTCTACGGGGACTTGTGCAGCGGCAAATGCTTGCCCTCGAGTGCCGCACAAGCTCCGAGGGGCGAGATCCCAGCTTTCTCTGCCGAGGAGCCCGTGTCGGCCCTGCGAGCGCTGAAGACAGGGAAGTGCAGGGACGGTGCGGGCATCGTAGCCGAGATGCTCAAGCACGGTGGATCTTCGCTGCATCATCGCGTGCTGGAGCTGTTCAACGATGTTGAACATCGTTGAACAGCTACAGCGCGCCTGTCAGGCCTCCGAACAGTTCGGAGGCCTGACAAGGGAACCCCCAGACACGTGGCGGCAAACCAAACTGATCGTGATCTTCTAGAAAGGCGATCCCGGTCTTCCGCAGAATTACAGACCCGTTGCCAGATTGCCAATGCTCTACAAGCTCTTTGCGCGCATGCTCTGTAACAGGTTGGAGCCAGCTGTCATCCAGCAACAGCCAGTCGACCAAGGGCGTATAGATCCGGGTCTTCCACCAAGGACCACCTTGTTGCAGTGACGCTGTTGGTCAAGAAATGCTCGGAGGGGAGCAAGAGCTCTGGCTGGGCCTGGTCGATTTCGAGAAGGCGTTCGATACTGTCGAGCACGACTCGCTCTGGCAGGTCTTACATGAGTTTGGCATACACGCGCCGTATATTGATCTACTGAAGAAACTTTACAGCAATCAGACAGCCACGGTGGTCGCGGGAGCCGAATCACGCCCGTTTTCCTTGAAGACAGGCGTGAAACAAGGGGAGCCGACCAGCGCGCTCCTCTTCAAGTGCTCAAGCGCAAATCGGGAGCTCTCAACAAGAGGCGTTCGGGCCATTATTTCGGGTTTGTTATCGACGCGGAAGCCGGCCCGCTGACC
>CAUYUJ010005601.1:2500-45000 GCA_963575745.1 Prorocentrum cordatum | reverse complement strand
ACGACACACAACCACGACTGGAGGGAACAATGCAGCAACCTTTATGTATATGTGGAGACGGCAGTGGTGGAGAGTATGCGAGCGATCCTAGGTACCGAAGATGTGGATGGGCATGGTTTGAAGTACACGCCAGTGAATTATCCAGCCGTGGAAGTAATAAAGGACCCTTGCCTGGCCCGAGACAATCCAATAATCGAGCAGAAATGTATGCCATGGTCGACGCGCTGATCCAGACAAAGGGGCCGATGACATTCTGGACAGACTCTGATATTCTGAATAAAGGCTGGCAAAAGAAGAAGTACCATATGAAGGCATTCCTCGGTGGCAACGCAGACCTCTGGCACAAGATGGGCAAGGCACTTGAAGCACGAGGGGCAGATGAAGACGAAGTACGAGTACGTCACATCCAAAGCCATCTCAGCCGAGAAGAAGCAGAACTACAAGGGTACCCACTACAAGCATGGTGGGGCAACAGACAGGCCGACTTACTTGCTGGAGAGGCCGCTGAAGAACACGCTATTCCACGAGGACACATGGATTGCTATGAATGGGTCAATGCCGTTGGTATGTTGATAAGAAGGCGTATGTACAGATCCACTCTCCAAGCGATCAGCAAGAACCCCTCGATGACCATGGAGGACAAGGAGCTGAAAAGAAAACAGAAGCAATACGAGAAAGACCAGCTGAAAGAAAAAGAAGACATCGCGGAGCTAATCAAGAACTCGCTGCATGTGCTCTCCCATAAGGCTAGTCTTTGGCATTGTAAAGCCTGCGCAGAGTCGTGTGTGGACTACGCGAAAAAAGATGTGCTGAAGACCTGGCTAAAGAAAAAGTGCGCAGGCCACACGGCAGGGACGAGAAACCACAAGCATCAAGTCCAAGCTGGAGGTCATCGCACACACGGAAGTCATGATATGCGACACGCAGTTCGGTCAAAGAGATGGTTCTGCTGGAACTGCGCAGCGAGTTTCGACGGAGAAGGTAAATGCAGAATCGGTGGCAAGCTAATTGAAGCATGTGAAGGACGAGCCTCGAAAGGCATGGAGCACAAGCTGAAAGCGTTCCGAAACCAAGCAGAACGGTAGGCCCTGGCCCTCAGCCTGCGGGCCGAAGGGAGGCGCCCAGGACCTGCCCGACAGGACGGAAAGCCACGGAAGACACAAGCCATTTTGGCGAGGAAAGCCGCGGAAAGGAGGTCACAAAGTACCTCAGCCGCGAGCAGGGACGAAAAGACATCAGTACTACCCGACGCGCACCAGACGCAGAAGGAGAAGAGAAGGAGGTGGCACCGTGCCGCCTCGCGGGGGGGCCCCCAGCCCGCTGGGCCGAAGGGGGGGTCACCCGTGCCCCGTGTGGCAGGCGGGGCCGCCGAGTCCAGCCTGGACTCAAGGCGACCGTCAGAAGACCTGGGGCCTGCAGGAGCAGGGCAGGCCCCAAAAGGGCTGGGGGCAACAGGAGCAGGGTCGCCGCCCAGTCGCAAAGACAGGGCACCTGCAGGAGTAGGGCAGGTGCCCTAAAAGGTCTGGGAGCGACAGGAGCAGGGTCGCTGCCCAGTCGCAAAGAGGGCCCTCGGCGGCGCGGCAGTCACGCCAGCGCCGCCGAGGCTGTCAGCATTACTGCCGCAGCACGGGCAAAAGGGCCTGTGCGCGGTAGAGTGGGTGGGGGCGCAAAGGCGTCCCGCGACCCATCAGCGATCACTGATCCCAGGGAAATCTTGGAAAAAAATCCCTCCTCCTCCCTCCTCCTAGGTAGGTTTCTGAATCCATCCACGGGCTGTCCTTCATTCTTTTTGTTTGGGGCTTTGCACGCATTCTCGCTCGCGTGCCCTCCGTCGTCCTTCTCGTCGTTCGTCCCTCTCCTCCTTTGCCTCCGCCTCCCGTCCTCGCTTGTCGTGCGTCCTTCTCTGCCTTCGTACGTGTGTCCTCCAGCGTCTGACGTCTCAATGTTTCACGGTCTCACAGCACCGCGCGTTAGTACGGCCTCTCCGTGCGCGAAGCGCACTACGGAGCCGTCCCGCCGGACGGATTATTGGCCGCTCCGCTCCGCTCCCGTAGAAGGACAGGCCCGACGCAGATCTAGGAGGGGATACCTGGACCCCTAGCCCAGGCTGCCCAGGCTTCGTGGGGTGTTCGAACGCCCCGGCAATGTCTGGGCCCAGCCCTGGGAAGTAGTTGCGGCAAGGGGGGGGGGGGCATCCGTCCTCGGCAAGTCGGAGGTGCGTCCGAATGGCCACGCTGGAGGGCATCCCGAGGTTCCCCTCTTCTTCTGAGCGGCCAAACTCTTCGGGCAGAACTCGGGGAAGTGCGATAACAAAACAAGTGTGATATCCCGAACACGCGTGATAAACAAAAACACATGTGATAACAAGCTTCGACCAATTGTGATATTACACTTGTTATTTCTATCACATGTGTCACACTGATGTGTTTATCACACGTGTTTCTTTATCACACTTGTGTTTTATTATACACTTGTGTGTGTGTGGGGGGGGGGGGGAAATGAGACACGTCGCCTGCGAGGATCGGCGGCGAGCGAGGGGAGGCAGCGAGAAGAAGGCGGCCTTCTCAAGAAGGCGGCGGGGCTTCTCAGAAGGCCTCCAGCCTCCCAAGAGTTTTTGTTTGCGTGGTTTCGGGGGGGGGGCTTAGGCAACTTCTCCGAAGGCCCGCGGACTTCCGAGCCTGACGAGAGGGCACACCCCTTCCCACTTTTCCCCTCGCTCGCCGCGGAGAGGAGGAGGGCGCCCGTCGCCCTGACCCCTGCAAGTTTTCCTTTGAACATGCTCGGCCTCCGGAGGTCCTCGCTGGGCCCCGGGGGGGGGAACCCAGACTGGGGGGCGAAGAACTGGGCCCGGAATGGGCCCCGGGACTCTTTTTGGGCCCCTGCCGACTCTAACAGGGGCCCTGGCTCCAAAAGGGGCCCTGAGGGCCCCTTCGGGGCTCCTTTCTTTACCCCCATTTTCAAATCAACCCCCTATTACCACCCGCCCGACTCGGGATGAACAACCACTCCTGGGGATTGGGTCGAGACCTCCCGGGGTCCACGATGTGAGAAAACTGCGACGTCGGGGGCCTGGGAAACTGCTCAGGTTTCGGTCGATCTGACGACTTTCCATGTGAGCGGTTTTCTGAGATTCTGACCGTTGGGGTCTGTGTTTGGGCCGTGGCAACCGTGGATCCAGAGCCAAAACTACCCCGAAGCACATCGTCGGGACCTGTGCAGCCGTGCACTGGAAAATCACATCGTCGGATTTCTGGGCCTAGGGGTGCGACTAGCGAATTTGATCAAACCATCAAGTACTATTCGGTGCAACTTGGTTGAATATCGTATCGGGTAAACTATTTGATGCTCCTCAACTGATCAACAGAGTTCACCGAATTAACTCATCCCATGTGGCTGCCTCCGCAAAAATGTTGGCAACCCTATTGCGCCCCCAAGACAGCACCGCAAAACAATAGGAGGACGAGGAAGATAACGACGAAACACGAGGAGAGGAGGAAACGGAGGAAAAGGATGATACATGAGGACACGTGCGATATACTGTTACACAAGTCAATGGTGAAAGAGGATAAGAAGGGAATGGGGATAACAGGAGCCAGGGGAGAGGGGATTCAGGAGGGAAGGTGATTATGAAGTATCACAGGGAGATGATGAGAGGGACAAAAAATGAGGAGAGGAGAAAGAAGCGGAGGATGAGAAAGACACATGCGACGATGAGTTTGGGGAGGCTGATGCGGACCAGGCAGACACATATCAGGAGGAAAAGGAGGTTTGGGGGGGAGGAAGAGGAAACGTATATGGGAACTGGGTATGAGGAGGAAGAGAACACATGCAGTGATAACATACGGAGGAGGGGGGAGGGGGAGGATGTGAGGAAGAGGACGAGGCGGGCACGAGGAAACTTAGAGGATGGTGAGGGGAATGAGGATGGGATGGCGAAGCATTGGGACGAGGAGGAGAACAGAACGTGCATGAGGATGATGATGATGATGATGATGATGATGATGATGATGATGATGATGATGATGATGATGATGACGAGGAGGAGGAGGAGGAGTAGCTTGCCCAGGGCCGACTGGGAGGCCAGGGGGTCGGCGAGTCGTTTGTCGATAGGCGTCCCCCCTTTCTGGGGGATGGGCGACTCTGCAATCGAGTGGTTTGGCAAGTCATCGATTCCAATTGGTTCGCAACTCATCGACTCCATGTTCGACAGGTTTGGAGTATTCCAGAGCGCGCGGTCTATGCTTTATAATGCCTGCCCGTCGGAAGAAGTACTTAGACCATGACGTAGAAAGCGGATCACGTGGATCAGGTTCGGGCCCGCCCAATTAATACACAACAACAACAACAACAACAACAACAACAACAACAACAACAACCACTAACGCAGATCGAATCTTGAAGACGGAAGGCGCTTGCAGTAGATTGTGATCTGGGCATCCAGATAAACTTACGTACGTTCAACGACCAGCGTGTACAATGGAAGCCAGTCCACAAGAAAATTTCCACAAAAAGCCCAAACCTGAGACCCCAGGACGTCCAGTGTTTTTTGGTGTGGGGACGTCACGCTTTCTATCGCAAAACCGTCGAAACCCAAGACACCCAGGGCACCCTGGAGGCAAGAAGGGTGTTCCTTGGCATGGACCTCCACTGTAAACTGGTGCACGCTGTCTGCATGTCGCAGTTATCCATGGGCTTTACTGGTCGCACGGTCTAGATCTCGCGGCTCCCCAGGCGTGTTCTTTGGGGGTGTGCGGCACAGGCCAGATGGCCCGAGCAGTCCTCGCAATATCTTTGGACAGAGCAGGGGGCAGAGGAGGTGAGCGGAGGGCCGAAGAGATGAGGAGGGCGAAGGGGCGAGAGGGGAGTGAGGATTAAGGGAGGAGGAGTGAGATCGTAGGGAGGAGAGAGGAGCGAGGAAAAGGGGGAGGAGGAGGCAATAGCCCCGCGCGGCCCCGCCGAGAAGGGACGAGGACGAGGATGAGCAGTAGGACCTGAGTACGGGGTATGATTAGGATTGAGTGCGAGGGGGGTGGGGTGGAGGCGAGGGAAGAGGCTAATCAAAACGGAGAAAAAGGAGGAGTACTGGGGAGGATGAGAGAAAGAGGAGGAACAAGACGAAGGGGCACGAGGAAAAGGAGAGGGAGGATGGAAGAGGGAGGAGGATTGATGACACCATGCGGCATGGATTTCGCAATGCCTGAATCGATTCATTTTGAAGGTGCAATGTGTGAAACAATGGGTACACCATCGCAAGTTGCATCCTAAAGTGCGCAATTCTGAAACCTAGGCCATCGAACACATCGAGGGGTAGTTCGATGATTGGGCGATCGCGCTCATCGACGCTCACGCATGTAATTTGCGCTCAAGCCACATCAACAGGATGGTGGTAATATATTTGCATGACGGTTATAACAGGAGCATCAGGGTTCACTAGTCTAGAGCCCAGGGTTAACCAGAAAGGAGGATACCCTCTCCTCTGGTGGCGCAATCGTTTCGCGACGTGACCCCCCCAGGATCTAGACCTCTCCCCATGACCGCTTTCTCGCCCTGTATAGTTTTCTGGACGGTCCTGGGGCCCATCAACAGCCGCTGGAGGCCGAAGATACCGAAACACCGGCCGCCGCGACCATGCTGCAATTGTTTTTGATGTTCAACGCCTGGCTGAGGGTAAACCGATCATTCGGGGATGGACAGAACCCCCTTTAGTAAAACGTAGGTTCGTGCAAACGACCTCGGGCCCAAACCTGGCGGACGCAGGCCTGGAAAATGACGGCCGCGGCGCCCTCTCGAGAACCGAAAACAGACAATTCACTAATCGACGCGTCAGGGTGGGGGTTCTGTCCACACCCGACCAACCTTGAGACCCCTTGACGTCCATCGATCTGGGGCGTGGGAGCGTCACGCTCTCCATGGCATAACCATCGAGCCCCAAGAAACCCAGAGCACCCTGGAGGCAAGCAGGATGCTTCTTGGCAGCGGCCTCCACTGCACAGTCGGACACAGTTGGCGAGGACACGCGGAGAGGACACGGTCCGGGGTACCTCTGGCCTGGGCCCCCGAGGCGCGAACCTGCAGCTCTTCCTGACCGCCCCCAGCCCTGATGCTTCGGGTTGGGCGCCCAAGCTCTCCGGGAACACTGCGGTCCGGGGTACCTCTGGCTTGGGCCCCCGAGGCGCGAATCTGCAGCTCCCTGACCGCCCCCAGCCCTGAGGATTCGTCACTGCACCGACCTTGCAGACGTGCTGCAGCGGATTTTTTGTCTGTGGATTTCTGCCAATGCAAAACCCCGGAACGGCGAGCGAAAAACGAAGTGAATTCCACCCCTGGATGCTTGTAGTCCTCATTCCTGGCCGTCAAAAAAAACACACGAAATTCACTTCGAAAGCTGGAGCGAAAGTCTCCAGGACAGTCCGTGCCCGCCCAAGCCTTTTCCGAACGAGCTCCGCTCTGCGATGCTGGCGCCAGGAGATTCGGGGCTCCGACGACCGGGGATCTGCTAGCCCGGGTCAATCAGACCCCGGGTCAGCAAGAAACCATACAACTGCAGTGCAGAACAACAAGCTGCGAGGCAGGGCTTCGCAAACCCGGGTCAGCCAATATGCGCGGCCGCCTCGCGGCCACGAGCGGCTCGCTGATCTGGGTCAGCCAGGAGGGGGGTCTCCGCAGGATCCTGCAGGATCCAGTGCCCTGGCGGACCCCCGTTTGCATGGACCCCGTCTCTCAAGCCCCGATGCGATGCACAGCAGGCGCCCCCCGGGGTCCCGCGCAGCGCCGCGGGCGGCGTGCAGAAGCTGCGCCGCGCCGCCGCGCGCGCCAGCGGCGAGCCCAGGGGCGTCGGGCACTCCGCGAGCGCCTGGCGTGCGGGGGCCCGCCCGCGGCGCTGCGGCGGCGGGCCGGCGCAGTGCGCCGGGCGCGGAGGGCGCCGCGCGGCCGCCGTGTCCCCCGAGGCACGGGCCGCGGGGGGAAGCCGAGAGGCTCCCACGGCGGCCGCCGAGGACGTCCGACGGGCCGACGGGCACCCCGAGGCGGCCCGAGAGGGCCCCAGGTTGGTGGGCGAAGAGCGGTGTACAGTATTCGGCCTGACCTGAGGAACGATAAATAAGGAACGAAGCCCCTTTTTTCCAAGTAAGTCTACCAAGTTCGAAGGAACGGCAGATGGGTTCGCCGCCAAGAAGGTAGCGGAACGCATGCAAACCAAAGGAACGACCGAACCTCTTTTGAAAAGCAAGTGTTCCTTATTCAAGCCGGACCCTGTACAGTACCAGTACACTGGCCGCCGTCGGGGTCGCCTGCCCCCCGGGCGGCTGCAGAGTCTATGCCCCTGCGGCGCCACGCAGGGGCATGAACTTTCCAGCTGCCTAGGGGGCAGGCGCCCCCGACGGCGGCACAATGTATGTTATGCCGTTCGTCGCCCGCTGACCAAGGGCCCCCCCCCCCCGAAGATCCCAAGAGGTCGCTGGTAGGACCCCAGGGTCCCTACTTCCCCTTCTTCGTCCACTCCTCGCCCGCCTGCTTGCCCTCTCATGCTCCTCCCCCCCTCCCTCCCCTCCCCCCGACGGCATGCCAACTGTTCCACGTGTGCGGCCATGCCTCCCGAAGGAAAAGGGGGAGCACCGTGGCTCCCGCTCTGCGGGCTCAGTGCCTGTTTCTGCAGCTCTCCAGGGGCGCGCCCCTGGACCCATACAGCTGTCACAGCGCTGATGGGGCAACGATGGGGGGGGGGGGCTGGCCTACGGCAGGTTCGCGTCGTGTCGACCCCAGCGTTGGTTTCTGACACCGCGCTGGATCGTTCAACCTTGAACGATCGGCCATTTCCGCAACGTCCAATCGTTCAACATCGACCGATTCTGGGCCGCCGCCGGCGTTCAACCTTGAACGCCAGCGTCGGGGTCGCCGCCGGTCGGCACGACGCGAACCTACCGTAGGAGGGGAAGCATCGAACTGCAACAGGCCCTACATCGCTACTAGATCGGCGGCACGCCCCCGATGGCGAATCCGCAAGGTCCTGGCCGGAGTGGGCTGTCGAGCCCCTGTCGACACTCACTGCGCGATTGGGGGTCGATCTCCCCCTTGAGCCGATCCCCCAATCACACTGCCCGTGGAAACACACACCGCCCCCCCCGACACGCATCGCTCCCAGGCGCAGTTCCCGGCCCCGCGAGTGCCCGAGGTTACCCGGAGGCGGGTGCGTGACACCCAAGACTGGCCTGCAAGCGGCCCACACGAACCCTCGGGGGCCAGAGAGCAAGCGAGCGTCCGTCGGGTTGCACTGCGAGAATAGCCGTGCCCATTCGGGCGGGACGAGAAGAGCCGTAGCCTTTTCCCGTTCCGCCAAAACACGCCCCAGAGACAGTTCCCCACGAGAGACACAGGAAGAACCCAGGAAGACAACTATTGAGCATCACTGATTGCTTGATGGCCTCAGGCTCCTTTTGCTACTCAGAGTTTTGACGGCCTCAAGAACCTAAGAGCCCCCCAAACGGTCCCAGAAGGCCCTCAGGATAATCTTCCTATTGCACAACAGCCTACCAAAGCAGCAGCCCAAGCCAACCCCAAGATGCCTCCAACACGGCCCCGAGTATCAGACCTTTTGCCATGGATCTACCGAACCCACTCTGGAGAGCTGGGTAGAATCACCGCGCCCGGACGGCCCCAAGATCCTCAGCAGGGCCCGGAGAGGACCCACGACCCCAAGAGGTGCCACCCCACCAAGGGGAGGCCTCCAAGCAACTCGCGAGAGACAGCGCGTGAACCGTAGAACGTTACGGCCATGCCACGCTCTATCGCCTCGTGTGACCTCCGCAGGCGCGGTGGCGGGGTCTTCTGCCGGAAACTTAAATTGAGCCCATGCCTCTCTGCCGTCGGCTACTCACACTCCGTGCACACTTATCTCACAAGTGCCGATCTATACGTATATGTGTGTGTACATATAGATACGCTTGTATATGGAATGTAAAGATGTATAGATGTGTACACATCTTCAATGCTACTTCCGCTCTCGATCCATCTCCTGCTCCTGCTGGCACTCGCTCTTGCCCTTACTCATCCGACTACCTTTGCTACAACACTGGTTCGACCTGTTGGCATGAGGCAGAGGGGTCCTGAGGCGGGCCCTGTACCCCGGGGCTCTCCCCTGGACCGGGCTCTCATCCCGAGTACTGCTGTTTGACAGGCCTGGTAGGGGATCTACTGACCCGGGTCAGATCAAACCCACGTCAACATGGCCCCTGCAAGATCCTGCAGGATCCTGGACCAACCCGGGTCACCCCTGGCCCTCCAGGATCCTGCAAGATCCGGCGCTCTGGCCGACCCACCCCCCGCTTGCACTGCCCCCCGTCTCAATGATCCCGACCTGGGGCCCGACCCGATCTTCGAGATCGCGAGGGCAGTGAGACACCTCCAGGAGCTCCTCCGTACTGAGCGGGCACAGCATCAGCTATCCCCGCCCTCCAGGCCCAGGCCGGGCACGACTCCTGAAGGCCTCTGAGCAGGTGGGGTCGGAGACGGAGGATCGCCCCGCAGCGCCAACGCGTCGCCGAGGCATCGACGCCGGCGGTGCATCGGCGCCGTCGGCGCGGAGAACAAACATCGGGCTGCACATGGCGCCGCGCAGAGACTTCCGACGTCGGGTTTCCTCGCCACGCGGGCCCCGGGAGGTCTGGGCCTCGTCCGGGGGACTGGTTGTCGGACGGCCCCGCGGCCGGAGAGGGCCCCCAGAGGCCGGCAACGACGAGACCTCCCGCCGTGAGGGCGCCGATGCACCGGCAGGAGAGGACGTGCTGCCATTAGAGGAAGAAGAAATGAGATAAACATAAACTTGGAGGGGCCCCAGGACACACAAATAAATACACACACACTGAAATATTCCCAATATTTTCCCATATTTTCTGGGTCTTTGTCTCCCCCCCCACTTCCCGTATTTTCCAATCTTTTCCTGGGAATCGACGATTAATTGTGTCTGTGTGTGTTTTGTTCCCCTCGATGCCATTAGAGGAAGAAGAAATGAGATAAGCATAAACTTGTGGCGCTCCGCGCGGATTTCTGAGATCTGTGCTGGACCCACCGCGCCAGGGGCGGCGCCGGAGGCGCCGCCGGGGCATGTCAGGGCCCAGCGCGGATCCAAGAAACCCGCGCGGAGCGCCGACAGTTTATTTAAATGTTCAACATATTTTAAGGACAAGCAATTTAAGGTGCTTCCCGTATCAATAACAGGAAAAATGGTTATGTTCATTTTTCTTCCTCGTGTCATCGCCGAGGCATCGGCGACGCGGTGCGCTCCCCCCGACCCCACCAGGCTCGGGCCCGCAACACTGCGAGGCCTGGGGCGGCGTCGCGGGGTTTCCCGAGCGCGCGCCTTCCTCCCCAACGCCGCGGCGGCCAAGGCGCGCGGTCGCCAACTCCATGGATTTGGCGCGCGGTCTCCCAATCCATGGATCGAGGGAGGTGCCCTCCCCAACATGCGGCCAATGCCGCCTCGCTCGGCGGCGGAAATCCGTGATCTTTCCCCCTGGATTCATGCTGCTCCCATCGTACTTCAGGACCAGATCCCAAAAGCAATTTCGAGCATCTGCACAAGTGTCGAAAGAGTGTCGCAAGAGTGTCGGACGAGCGTCTCCCAGGGCCCGACGCGTGAACACCCTCGAGTTTCGGTACTTTTTTTTCTGGTGCCCGAAATGATTCCTGGTGCTCCTGGCCAAAGCCGGCTGGAACGTCAGAGCCCTGGATCCCTGCTTGCGATCGCTCGAGAGAGGGCGTGATGTCGTCGCCGAGGCCTCGGCGACGCGGCGCCAGCCCCCGACACCCGCTCTGGAGCCCGCGAGGCCTGGGGCGTCGGGGCTCCCCGGGCGCGCGCCTCGGCCCGGCGCCGTGTTGTCATCGCCGATGCTCGGGTCGGGCGAAAGGGGGGGATAGCAAAGGGGGGGTTTGAGAATCAGCTCACGTAGCTGATTTTCCTGGCGCCTCCCGGCGCCGGGAGGCGGCTATGTATCGAGGAATGGGCCCCTCGGTGGGGCCGAAACCAGCTGCATGCAGCAAATTTCGTACCCCCCCCTTTCCCAATCCCCCCCCTTCGTCCGGCCCGAACGATGCCGCCAAACAATGAAGAACCCGATCTGAAATTTGACGCGAACTCCGGCCGCAACAAGTCCCGCGAACCCAGCTGCATGCAGCAAATTTCGTACCCCCCCCTTTCCCAATCCCCCCCTTTCGTCCGGCCCGAGCTGCGGGAGCGCCCAGGATCGAGTCGAGAAGCCGGATCGGCGATCGAAACGACTCGGATCGACGGACATCGGCAGCCGGGTCGGGAGAGGTCGAACTGGCGGACACGGGCGGGCCGGTCTGCCTCCAGTGAGAAACTGGAGCCCACATCGGAATCCCGACTCGAATCGGATCGGCATCGGAAGCCATCGACATCGAATCGAATCGAATCGGAGGAGTCGGAACGAGCCCTGGTGTCATCGCCGACGCATCTCGGGGGGAATGAAGGGGGGGCACAGCAAAGGGCAGGGTAGAGAATCGGCCCACGCAGCTGACTTCCCCAGCGCAGCTGCATGCAGCAGATTTCGCAACCCCCCTTTCCCTGTCCCCCCCTGTCCTTCGGCCCGAGCATCGGCGACGCGGTGCGCGACCCCCCCGACCCCACCGGGCTCGGGCCCGCACCACTGTGATGTCGGGCGTGTCTCCTACTGGGGGATTCTCGACGAAAGATAAAAAAACCTATACGACCACCCTGCGGGTGATAAGGAGGTTGGGGGGGGGCCCAGCAAAGGGCAACAGTGGTGAATGTTGCTGTGACAATGCCAGTGGAGATAGTTGCGTTGCCGCTCGCTCTTGGGGGCGTTGGTGTCGAGTTGTTTACGTCACCCTTCCCCTGGGAACCTGCCAAACCTGCGCAACGGCAGCTAACGGCGCCATTTGGCCACAGAAGACTGAAGCGCTGGCAAAGCTTGGCGCAGCCCGCGCCGCCTCTTGCACTATCGATCTCAGTATCGATCTCTCTATCGGTCTCACTCAATCGAACTCACTCGATCAATCTCACCATCGTCATCATCATCATCATCATGATCATCATCAATCGAACTCACTCGATCAATCTCACCATCGTCATCGTCATCATGATCAGTATCGATCTCTCGATCGGTCTCACTCAATCGAACTCACTCGATCAATCTCACTCGACGTCATCATCATCATCATCATCATCATCATCATGATCATGATCATGATCATGATCATCCTCATCATCATCATCATCCTCATCATCATCATTATCATCAGATCATGATCAGGATCATCCTCATCATCATCATCATCCTCATCATCATCATCATCATCATCATCATCGCCATCATCAACATCATCATCATCATTACAATTACCATCATCATCATCATCAACGACACCAACATCATCATCATCATCATCATCATCATCATCATCATCATCATCATCATCATCATCATCAGCATCATCATCATCATAATCATCCACGTCATCATCGGGACACCGACGGGACACCGAAGGGACACCAGCGGGACACCGGCGGGACACCGCGCGGCACCGGCCGCCCGGTCAAGGTTCTTTTGCCCCGGCCGCGCCTCAGCCACACGGGACACCAGCGGGACACCAGCGGGACACCGCGGGGCACCGGCCGCCCGGTCAAGGTTCTTTTGCTCTGGCCGCGCCTCAGCCACAGGAGACTTTCTCTCGCCCGCCCACGCAGCTTCGCCTCGCCCGCACGGCTCGCACGAACATGAAACCGAAATCGATTTCCCGGTAGGGGGGCTCTCCGTTCCACTTCGATCTCACCCCCTCACCTCCGACCCCAAAGATGCCCCAAGAAGGCCAACAAATACCCAAAAAATAGTCCCCAGACTATTGTTGGAATTTTTGTTTGACTATTTTCGGGGGTATTTCTTATTTTTCGTAGACCATCCCCCTGTAGGGGGACGGGCCCGACTTCACGCCGCTGCGAGGCCCCCCTTGGGCCTCGGGGTTCCGCGCGCCCGCGCGCCTGGTCCAGCAGCGCCACGGCGGCAAAGGCGGGCAGGGGCACCTCGGCACGGAGCGCGCGGGCGGGGCGCGCGAGGGAAGCGGGGCCTGGGCCGAGGTCGGGCAGGCCCTCCCACAGGCGGGGCTTCGAGGAAGCACTACAACATACTTAAACAAAAAAGCGTACTCAAAATCAGTCAGACGTCCTGGGCTGAGGTCGGTCATGTCCTCCCACAGGCGGGGCTTCGAGGAAGCACTAGAACATACTTTAGAAAGCGTACTCAAAAACTAGTCAAACGCTTTATTTTTTCTTGTTTTTAACCTATATTTTCTATACAAAAAACGTTCCCTCCTGCAGAGGGACACGCCCGACTTACGCCGGGGCCCTCCAGGGGGCACTGCCCGGGACTGGCGCCTCGCCCCCAGCCGCAGTCGTGTGACGGCCTGCCCCAGGGGCCCCGAACGCGACGAGGCACCCCAGGACCCGCCCCGCTCAAGACCCGCTCCCAGGCATCCGACGGTGCGGCGTCGCGAAGTGCGCGGCCCCAGAGGTCTGGACCCCCTCCCCGAGGAAAGCGTTCGCCCTGGATCCACTCTCGATGGAGGCCGAGACCGACGACCATTCCGCGGATCGCAGCAAAAAGCCAGCTCGGGGCCCTGGCGGCCGTTCGGAGCGGCCGTTCGGGGCGGCCCTGGCCCCCCCCGGAACTGGCGAGGCGCAGCTGCTGGAAAGCATCCCGAGGCGAGAAACCTCCAGGGACCAGCAGGAACTTCCGAACCCGTCCAGGAACCTCTTCGGATGTCTGGGAACCCAACCGCGCGACGTCCTGAATGTTTCTTCAAGGTGGGCTCCCCCGGAAGTCTCTACCCCTTCCTCAGGGCCAGTTCTTCCAGCCCCGAAACCTCCCGTCGCGGTATTTGTTCACCACGCGAGGGGGGTCTGGGAACGCGCCCCAGAGGCTGAGACTGAGGGGGCCCCAGGACACACAAATAAATACACACAAATAACAAGACTCCCCATATTTTCCCATGTTTTCTGGGTTTTTAGTCTTCCCCCCCCCCACTTCCCATATTTTCCCATATTTTCTGGGGAATCGACGATGAATGGTGTCAGTGTGTTTTTTCCCCTCCTGAGAGACGAGGACAGCTGCCCAGACTGACAAAAATCAGATCGTCGGAGCTCTGGCCCGCTCCTCTCGGCGGTGGACAAACCTCCCTTTTTAGCAGACCTCCCCTTAGTGAAAACGGCCTGGGACCAAAACCGACGGGCCGGGACCCGCAAAAGGGCCCCCAGAGGCCGACAACGACGAGACCTCCCGCCGTGAGGACGCCGATGCACCGGCAGGAGAGGACGTGATGCCATTAGTCGGCGGTGGACAAGCCTCCCTTTTCGTAGACCTCCCCTTATAGTGAAAACGGCCTGGGACCGAAACCGACGGACCGGGACCCGCAAAACTGACGGCCGCGACGCCCTCAGGGCGAGCCGAAGGCGGCCAATTCCGTCATCGACGTGTCAGGGCAGGAGGTCTACTCCAGATTTCGTAATAAAGGGAGGGGGGACTCATTTCGGGGGGGGTCTCTTCCGGGCTATCTTCGAGGGCCTGGGGGGTCTGGGGACGATGTTTTGGAGGGTTCTCCCACGGGGGGGGGGTCTGAAATGGCTTGTCTTGGAGGGTCCAGACCCCCCCCTTTTATTACGAAATCTGGAGTATCCATCCCCGATTCTCGGGGGAGGACGAGTCGAGACAACTGCAGCCCACACTCGGTCCCTGGACCCCTCCCGGCGGCCCCAGGCGCACCCGTGTTCCGAGCTGCGCCCCGTCGTGGCGGCGACGCGGCCCCCCGAGCGCCACCTGCCGCTGGTCGAGGAAAGCGAAGGGCCAGGATAGCAAAGGGCAGGGCAGAGAATCCGCTCGCGCAGCTGGTCTTCCTGGCGCCTCTTGGCGCCGGAGGCGCCCATGCACGTCGAGGAAGGGGCCCGGCGGCGGGGCCGAAACCGGATGCATGCAGCAGACTTCCCGACGGGGCTGAGCCTAAACGGTGTTTTTCGTTTTCGTTTTGTTTTCGTTTTCCCTCGTTTTGTCTTCAATCCGCCTTTAACGCAAAACGAAATCGAAACGAAAACGGCCCACGAAGTCGCCGAAACACCGTTTAGGTCCACCCCTGCTTCGCGAACCCTCTTTTTCCTATCCTACCCGCTCGTCCGGCCCGATGGCCTCGACCTGCCCCCCTCTGCAGAGTGGGAGCTCGACCACGAGAAACCTGCCGCAAGAAACCCGACCCTGAGACCCCAGAACGTCCACTGAGTTTGGTGTGGGAAATGCCACGCTTTCCATCGCAGAACCATCGACGGCCCAAGAAACCCAGGGCAACCTGGAGGCCAGCGGGGTACCTCTTGGCATGGGCCTCCACTCTGAGCACGCAGGAGAGCCCAGAATCGAGTCGACAAGTCGGATCGGCGATCGAAATGAATCGGATCGGCGAAACATCGGCAGCCACGTCGGGAGAAGTCGAATCGGCAGAAATCGGCAGGCTAGCAACTGGCAGCCAATTTGCCGCCTCCCTGAGCCATCGGAGCCCACATCGGCATCCGAAGCCGAATCGAATCGGACCCGGAGGCCATATCGAGATCAAACCGAATCGGAGGAATCGAAACGAGCCCTGCTCAGTTTGGACGCCCGAAATGGGCACGGAAAGAATGGGTACAATGCCCAACAACAACTGTTGTCCCAGACCAACAGCGGCCACTGTTGGGCAGGCGGCCTTCTGGCTCAAATGGACACAGGCCGCGGCGGCGCGGACAGCGAGTCCTGTTCAAAATGAACAGGAACTGCTGTTGGGCATTGTTGGGCGCCCGAATTATCCGGGGTAACTCGGGTCCGGGGTAACTCGGGTTTGGATTCCCGAAAAAGGAACCCGAGTTAGCCCTGACCCGAGTTACCCCTGATGATGTGGGGCTCTGGACGCCCGAATCATCCGGGGCAACTCGGGCCCGGGGTAACTCGAGTCCGGACTCCCGAAAAAACGAACCCGAGTTGACCCTGACCCGAGTTGCCCCTGATGATGTGGGGCTCTGGACGCCCGAATCATCCGGGGTAACTCGGGCCCAGGGTAACTCGAGTCCGGACTCCCGAAAAAACGAACCCGAGTCAACCCTGACCCGAGTTACCCCGGATGATTCGGGGCTCTGAATGGTCTCCGCTACGCGTGCTGCTTTGCTCTGCGCTTCACCCGCGACGACTCCGAGGACCAGGCCGGCGCCAGATCCAGCCATCGAGAAAATGGTCCAAGAGAGACGCCGTATACGATCCAGAGGCGACCTCACCCCAGCACAACTCCTGCGTGCACTCGAGAGACGCCCATTCTTTCCGTGCTCATCTCCTGCGTGCACACATGGCGGGGGCACCTCCGGGGACGGCGGCGGCGCCAGCCTCGCCGGCGGCGACCCGCCGAGGGCGTGCCGCGCGGCTGCCGAGGCCGCGGGCGTGCCGCCCGCCTCCGGCGGCGGCCCGGGGAGCCGCACGGCCGGGGGCGCGTCCGCCGCCCCGCCCCGCGGCGCGCCCGCGGCGGGCACCTCCTGGCAGCAGGGCCGGGCCTGAGCGCTGCTGCTCCTTTGGTTTTCGCTTCGCTCGCCGTCCTGCGCCGCCCGTGTTCTCGCGATCGATCTCCTTGAGAGTCGATGTTTCACTCGCGGTCTCGCGATCGACCTGACACTCGAGCGGGAGACAGAACAGGGCCGCAGTCCAGCGCAACAGCGTTTGGGCCCAGCCCTGCTCGGAAGCAGCACGCCAGCTGCGCACAGTCAGCCCGCAGAAGAACAGGCTAGGTCGGGCATGTCCTCCAACAAGCAGATTTTCGAGGAAAGAAAAAACATAGTCAAAACAAACATTCAAACATAGGCACACATACTAGAAACTCGTCCCTATATATGTATTCTCATACGCACCTCTCCGAGGGAGTAGAGCTCAGAGGCGATTAATGCGTCCGTCGTTCGCGATTTTTCTGGCCGTTTCGTTCGGGACATCCTCGACATTCTGAAAATCGGTGGCACCCCTCACGCAGATCGTGACGTCAGGGTCCAAAAGCACATAGGATGTCCAACATTGTATCATAAAACCTTCAAAAACACATGGTAATTTCAATGATTTTGACTCCGATTCTCAGAGAATGGCGGTTTCGCCTGAGACATCCTCCCAAAATCGAGCCCCAGACCCCTCCTCGGAGCCTCCTGTGGGCCTCCTGGAACCTCCTGGGGCCTCCTGGGGCTTTCTGGACCTTCTGGTACCCCAGACCCCGCCTCGGAGCCTCCTGGAGTTCTCCTGGGCCTGCTGAGGCCGCCTGGGGCCTCCTGGGGCCTCCTGGGGCCTCCTGGGGCTTCAGAACTACATGCACACACAGAGACACAAATCACGCCCAACACATCACACGCTAGACAAACATAACATACACACACACAACACCGACAACACGCAAAAAGCACGCACCACACAAAGCACACATCACACACACACACAACACTCACAATCCTGGGGCCTCCTGGAGCCTCTTCTGGTATCCAAGTCGGGCCTCCTGAGGCTTCCTGGGGGGCCCTGGTACACACATCGCAAGGTGTGGCAACCCCACTTGCGCTCGAGTGCGACTTCGCTGTTGCATGTCACTCCTGCTTCAAACGCCCCTTCAGCTTGTTGTATGAGCCTGGGCACACACGTGCCACTTGTATACATATATATATATATGTGTGTTTTGGGGCTATTTTGGAACATTCCTCCTGTAGGGGGACACGCCCGACTCAAAGATAAGGACGAAGGCCTTGGAAGGCCCTGTCGACACTTTGCGTCCGGGGCGCGGCCAGCGAAAGCGGACAAGGATGCGCAAGAGAAGAAGGATGCAAGCCCTCCCCCTCATTCTTCTGGACCTTCCGCCCTAACCGTCCGCGCCTTTTTCGATCTGATCTTCGTGGGTTTTCTGGAGTTGCGTCAGGGCCCCATGAATTTCGATGAGTGCTTCCGCACCTCACCTCCCGCGGAGGTCAGAAGGTATCATGGAAGATGGAGATGGAGGGAGGGTGACCTTGGAAGATTCCTCATCCTTACGAGGCGCGGGTTGACTGCACATTGGATCGGCGCTGGGCTCCCCTCCCTGGCGCGTGGAGCGCGCCCGTGGCGGCGCCGCCCAGGGAGCACAACCCTGACCCCCGACGTCATGATTTTCTCACAATGCCGACCCCCGATGTCTCGACCCACTCCCCAGGACCGGTCTTTCGTCCCGAGCCGTTCTCTGACGGTCCCCTGGCACGGTGAGGGCCCCCAGAGACCGAAGATGGCGAAAAAACACCACGTCATGATTCTTTCAAGTTGCTCGAGGGGGTCCTGGCCATCGCTCGGACGTCCATTCCCTGTTCTTTTCGGTCTCGTGCGTGGTTTTTTCGCCACATGATCAAGGATGCTCCTCGATGGTCCTCGCCGAGGATAAAACGCACACGTCCGAGCGATGCCAAGGGGTCTGGGGAGCGCCACGCCGAGGACAATCTTAGGGATAGGCCCTCAGAAACTGAGGGAATCCTTAAGATCGGCATCGAGGTGAGGTGATGTCAAACATAGGGATAGGGATAGGGATATGTTCCAGGCTGGTAAGGTCTGGGGAGCACCGCGCCGATCCGAGGAACCCGCGCGGGCCGCTGCCGCCCGTCGATCCTCGGGGAGCTGCTCGGCCTCGGGCTCCGGCGCCACGGGCTCCGGGCCGCGCTCGAGCGCCCCGGCCGGCGGCGCGCCCGCGGCCGGCTCCTCGGGCTGCTGGCAGAGGCGCCACAGAGAACAAGGCTGGCGCATCGCACGTCTGGGTTCCTGGCGGGGCGCCGCTTCGTGGGGGGGCGGGGCGATGCACGGGGGGGGGGGGGAGGGGGAGGAGGAGGAGGAGGAGGAGGAGGAGGAGAGGAGGAGGAGGAGGAGGAGGAGGAGGAGGAGGAGGGAGGCGGGAGGGAGGAGGAGGGATGAGATAGGAGGGAGAAGAAAGGTGCACTCTTCGGGCCCGAGAGGCCCCCTTAAGGGCCTTTCAGGGCCCCTAAAGGGCCGTTCTTAAGGGGCTCCTTTTCTGCAGCCCTCAATGCCTTGTCATCTATCGTTCCCCCGTCACGCGGCGCCCAACCCAGACAGACCTCCGACGAAACTTCCGGAAGGTTTCGGGCAATCTCGTTGGTTCCTGGAGGCTTCTCGCCTCGGGATGCTCTCCAGGATCTGCGCCGTGCCGAGAGCGTTCATGGTGACAGGCTCGCCCCGAACGGCAACCAGAGGTTAGAATACAGTGCGGGCGCGGTCGCAAGAAACCCTCGCAAGAAACCCAACCCTGGAAACCCGCGCGCGAGGTGCACCTGAGGGGAAAAAAAAACCGAGCATCCTGAGCGAATCAGCTTCTCTGACGGCCGCGGGAAGTCACCGCGCAGCGCGCGGAGCGAAGAAATCAAGGGCACCCTGACGAAATCAGATAGTTTCTTGATGCGCGCCCCCACTGCTTTGTGGGCCCCGGAAACGGCAGCGCCGTTTTTTCACCGTTTCCGAAAAAATGTCCCTTGAAAATGGAAACGGCAGCAAAAACGGCGACCGGAAACGCCAAACAAACGGCTCCAGGATTGGAACCGGAGCCGGAACCGGTAACAAAAACGGCGACGGAACGGGTAAAACAACGGCGTCGGAACCGGTCGAAAAACGGCAAAACGGAACCGATAAAAAAACGGCCCTGTCGTTTCCAGGGCCCACTGAGATCCAGGGTACCCTGACGAAATCATATGGTTTCTTGATGCGCGCCCCCACTGTATTGCTTTGGAGCCCCAAGTCTGCGACGATCTGATGCCCCCCATCGGGGAGCTTGTCCTCGGTTTCGGCCTCTTGGGCCCGTGGTCGGGCCAAGGGATCATCACACACGTGTGTCCGGGGCGAAGCACCACCTCCAGGGGAAGGGGTCGGGGCCTCTGGGGCCGCGCATCGACAGGAAATCACACATCGTCGGAGGTCTGTAGACATTTTGTGGAGCGTCTCTTGCGCTCGCGAACCTGCCCCGGGGGGAATGCCTGCACACCGTGCGCGGTGGTGGCTGCGAGCATGATTTCGGGTCATGCTCCTGTCCTTGGTGGGCCCCCGAAGCGGCATGGCATTGTTGTGCTGTGTCTCATAAACAAAAACTGCTGCTGGAGCATGGGAACGGTGAACAACTGCTCAAAGAAAAAGACGGGAGACGTACTGCTCCGGGATTTGGAACAAGCGTTGTGAAACAAACGACGGCGGAACCCGGGGTCGGGGACGAACTTGCACACATCCAATGCAGATCTGGGTCCGTCGGGCTGCAGGATCCGGCAAGATCGTACAGGATCCTGCGCGCAGGACCTGCGGCTCCGCAGGGAACTGCAAACTGCGGCGCTCTGGCTGATACCTCTCTGCACTGACCCCTGTCTCTACCAGCTCGACCAAAGGGAAAACTGCGCCAAGACCGGCCGGCAAAACAAGTGCAAAACGGAATCGCGAGGGCAAAAACAAAAACTCAGGGTATAGAAACCCGAGGGTATAACAAACACTCAATCATAATTTCGAGGGTATACGAAGCCCCGAGGGTATTAAAACAAAAACCATCGTTGCTGGCGCTCTTGTTCCGACCGAAGGGCGGGCCGACAAAGAAACGCGGGCCAGGGACGAAACGGGGACGGGCCGGAAAGCGAGGAGCCGAGGAGCGAGAAGGGGAAGAGGCGAGGAAGGGACGACGACAGGAAAGGACAGACCGGGCCGACGGACAGAGGGACGGGAGACGGAGAGAGGCAGCCAGGCAGGGAGAGAGAGAGGGAGAGGACACAGCACACCAGGGGGAGGACACACGAGGGCGAGAGGGGGAGGACACGGAGAGAGGGAGGGGGGAGGGAGGGAAGCAAGGAACCAGAGGCAGGGCAGGCAGGAGGGACACACAGGGACAGCGGGCAAGGGGGGGCACGGGCCCAGCACGGCGGGCAGCGGGTGAGACGGAATCGGCTCATCTCGTACTACAGCGCACGCGGCTGTGAGACTGGAGAGGGGAGAGGAGGAGGAGGAGGAGGAGGAGGAGGAGGAGGAGGAGGAGGAGGAGAAGGAGGAGGAGGAGGAGAAAAATGTACATTCACTGCCACAACGGCGGCACGTGGCCAGGCGACCAACCGCCTACCTCCACGCCCGGGGCGAGATCGTGGAGGCGTCGCAAAATGGCCCGCGCGTTTTCCCTGTGAAGGGAACATGACAATCGCTGGGCTATTCGCAAGCTCTCCCCCTCCGCCTCCCCGCGCCAGCAAGCGCTCGCGTGCTTGGCAATCGTGTCCAAGGTCTGCCGTGCCGTCTTCCCCCAGCCGCCGCTGTGGGATTCGATCACCATCGGTACAAAAGACAGGCCTGCGCCCGTGCACAGTTCCTCTGTTGTGGCGGTCTCTCCAGGGGCCTTAAAAGACCTCTTGAAGTCCTCGTATGCGCTCAGGACAGACTCTGGGTTCGTCGCAGCGTCTCGCAGCACATCTGCGCGCAGACCCGACGTGCAAGCGAAGTCCAGGGCAGCAGGTGTCCCGCCCAGAGCTCGGGGGAAGAAGACATCGGCAGGGCGTCTCCGGGACCTTGCAACGCTCGGGGCCTCCCCTCCGCCACTGCTGGGAGGCGTGCCGTCGTCCCGCGGGCGTTCCGGGAGCAGACCGGGCATCTCCCTCTCAGGGCCCATCTGACCCTTCAATGCGTCTTCGAACACCGAGTCCCGCAAGCGATTGTGGCGGGCCGTGCGGTCACCGCTGCGTGGACACACGAGGGCATGATCGTCGAAGCTGTCCGTGGCGCCGCCGCACATAGGGCAGAACATGTCGGCATCCTGCACGCGGATCCGCAGCCTGCGCCTCAGAGCCATCTTGAACAGAGCGGGCTCTATGGTTCGCGCGGCGTCCGCTGGCGGCGCGGTCAGCCACGCCCCAGCCCCGCATAGCTGCTGGAGGGACAGGTGGGCCGCGTAAGAAACGTCGGTGGAGCTGTCGCGCCTCAGGCCCTGCTCCCGCTTAGCGTCCACCAGGGCCGACATCGCCTTTTGACTTTGCCCAGGAGGGGCAGCGGCCTCGGGCGAAATGCGTCCGGCGTGCGCCCGTTTGGCTGCGTCCCGATGCAAGTGGCCAGCCGTGTCGTCAGGGTCGAAGCCAGCGTCAATGGACGCGCGCGTCGCCTCCGTGGCGCGCAGAGACGCCAAGTGCGCGGCAGCCGCGTGGTCGTCGGCCCTTCTGAGACCGAGGCCGCCCCGCTTGATTCCCAGCGTGGCTTGCATCCACTCGCGGTCTCCAATCTCGGCGCCGAGCACTTCCTTGAGGGCCGCCCGCTGGTTCGCCGTGAACTCCTGCAAGACGCTGTCGTGCAGCTCCGGCGGCACCGTCCGCATTGAGTATACGAGCTTAGCGTACGAGGCGCACTGGCGGATGAGATGGAGCGCCGCCTGGGCGTCTTGCAACTTTGACACCTCCCGCAGAAGCACCCCCGCCTTGCGCGCCCTCTTCTGCGTGTGGCTTGCGCAAAATGCCGCTGATCCGAACGGCGCCCCGAGCAGCTTGAAATTCCCAGACTCATTGAAGTTAAAGCCTTCGAACAAACCTGGCGGGGCGCTGCGCCGCCCCGTTGCTGTGGGGACAATATCGCACTTTGCTCTGTTGAGTGTCAAGCCAACGTCAGCCAGGGAGCTCTCGGCGAGCTCGCAGAACCGTCGCACGGCTCGAGAAGACCCTCCAATCACACCGTCGTCCAAGTAGAAGGACACCAGAAGCGATTCCCCAGGAAATTCCCGCAGCACTTGAGCTCGCGTCTCCTGGATGATTGCATGCATGGCCAGAGCGAACAGGGCCGGGCCGAGAGGGTCGCCCTGCTGCACTCCCCTTGCGGACTCCAAGCGGCTACTGCCCATCATGAGATTGGTCGGCTCGCCGTAGCAGAAATCCACCCACGGGGCTAATTCGGGCACCACTCGCCGGACTGCTTGCCGAACCTGTGAACGGTCTACCGTGTTGAAGGCGTTCGAGAGGTCCAACATGGCCAGGACGCTATCGGTGTCGGCGCTGTGGCGTCCTATCCACTGCCGAACGGTATGCACGACCGCCTCGCAGCCGGATTTTGCGCCCACTCCGACTTGCAACGGTTCTAGATGAGAGCGCACCTCCTCTGCGGCCGCTGCGGCCGGGAGCTTGCCAGTCACCCGCCGAAGCACCTCCCCAACAGCAATGGGTCGGAGACCACCGTCCTGCTTCCGCAGCGCTGCCAGAGAGCCGCCGCATAGCCAGGGCCGCACTGCAGTCGACGCCTCACCGCGTGCGAGGAGCTCAGCGAGGGCCGCCATCTGTCGCAGCACTTCGTCGGCCATGCCCGGGGTCAGCGCGCCCTTGGGGTGCTGTGGTCGTAGAGCGGACGGGCCGGCCGCAGAACCTTTCGGGAAGGAACGGATTGCTTTCTCGACGTCCTCTGGCGTGGGCTGCGGGGCTGCCTGTGGGCTGATCGGCCGCAGCGCCCGCGTGCGCTCCTCTTCTGCTTGTCTGGCAAACGGATGCTTGTCCCGCATGTCGCGGAGCACCTCGGTAGTCACTGGGACTGGCGGCTCTCGTACCAAGGAGCCGCACGCTTTGCTGTACAAGCTCTCTTTGACCAAGGCCGCACAGCGCTCTTCTTTAGCGGGCAAGCTCTCGCGCGGCTCCTCCCGGGCAGTGCCTGCCCGGGGTGGTCTCCAAAAGCCCCCCCGCTGACCCTCCAGCCAAACCTCGCAACTCCTCTTCACGTCTGCCTCGTTTCTCTTCTTGCTCTTTTTGCCTGCCCGGTCAGCGGCCCGAAGGACCATCTTAGGCAGGGCAAGCAGCTGAATCCATGCTTTCTCGTCGTTGTGAATGCGGGCATCTGACAAGGCTGCGGCTAAGCACTGGGCCCACAGCTTCTGGGCGCCGCGCGGGACGTGAGCCCGCGTAGGGATCCGGACTGCCATCGAATCCTCCAGCGACGGCCAATCTGCTGGCATCGGTCTGCCGTCAGGGACCCTGGCGAGCCCTTGCCGGAGGGTCGGGCGGCATCGCGGGCATGCACCCCCGCACCTGCGAGACAAGAGGCGTGAGCAAACAGCGCAAGCTTCAAGGTTCTGCGCCTGCATCCAATCCGCCGGTATGTCCCCAATGAGACGGCCAGAGGCGTGTTCCTGGACGTGGTTCCGAAGCGTCTGCGCAGAAGTCCAGCCGGCCGCGCGCGCGGAGTCACTCTGAGGGCATCCCGGGACTGGGCAGTAGAGACGGGGCCTGCCCGCTGCCGGCTGCGTGCCTGTTGGCGGAGGCGGAGGCGGCGCGCCAGCGCCGTCCGTGCTTCCCCGAGCGCCGCCATTGGGCTCCTCGCCAATGCTGCCTCCAGCGTGCTGCGTGGACGCCATTTTCTGGCCCTCTTCTCTTCGAGTCTCGCGCCGGCGCAACTCCTGCAGGGGGACACCTGCATCCTGTTCCATGTGCGTCTCTGGGTTGAGGCTGAGCTCACCTATGGACTCCGTGACTGGCCCAACCTGGATATCAGGCTCGTCTCCCGCCGTGTGATTCCTTCGAAGAGCTCGGCGAGGGGCAGGAGCGCTGTCGAGCGTCTCGACAAAAGTGTGTCGAATCCGGATCCCCTGGGGAACGTCGTCGAGCGGGCCTCCGCGAGCATAAGGCTCAGCCCGTTGAGGGACGCGCCGGGCTGGCTGCCGGCCGCTCTGCCCGCCCCGCGTCTGCTGGCATCCGCGGCAACGAGAGGGGTCTGCGGTGTCTGGCACGGCCTGGCCACAAAGCCGGCGCGCAGCATGCTCGCATGCTCCATCGACTTCGACAGCCAGCGAAGTCTCAGGCATGGGAGTGTCGGGGCCCTCGCCTGGGTAGCCGAGCGACGAGTCGAAGTGCTGGGCGTTCCAGCTGGCGGCCCACGCGGCCGGGGCAGCTGGGAGAGCTGCTGCGGGCGGAGGTGCGGCGACGGCTGAATCCAGCAGCCGCCCGAGCCCGTCGTGGCCGACGGCTGCAGCGGCTCCCACGGCTACGGCGCCGGCCTGCCAAGCAGCAAACGCCCTGGCCGTGCATCCCGCCACGGCTCCTGCGGCGGCGGCGCCAGCCAAGCAGGCGCTCACGAGAAGTGCCGCCCGTGCGCGCGTCCGCCGCCTCTGGGCGCCGCTGCTTATGACGCCGATCTGGTCGCGACCTTGCCTGGCGACGGAGACCCGACCGAAGCGAAGGCAACCCACTGCGGCGCGATGCCCGAGCGCCACCACCTCGATGGAGAAGATGATCCCGTAGGCCATCAGCATGAGGCCGCTGCCCACTAAGAACGCGATGCCTGGGACGTCGCTGTTCCCGGTGTCCCCCGCGCCCGATGCTGCTACGAGGAAGGCGACCATGACGATCGGGAAAGCACCGCCTTTCTTGCGGGCATGCCAGCAGATCCGCAGAGCCTCCGGAGGCGCGAGTGGCTGGCTAACGGGCCACGCCGCCTCGATGAAGTTCACGTCCTCGTGCTCGGAAGTGAAGTACGTCGCCGTCGATGTCATCCACGTCCGCAGCCTGATGCTGCCAACCGCATTCGTGCGTCCTGGCGCTGGGTGTGGTACTGGCGTAGGCGCAGGCGGTGGAGCTGGCGTCGGCTCTGGTGAAGGCGCCAGGGTTGGTGCTGGCGTAGGCGACGGCATTGCTGCTGGCGTAGGTGTAGGCGTTGGTGCTGGCGTCGATGCTGATGCAGGCGCCGGAATTAGCACCCGCGTTTGTGCCAGCGTCGGTGCTCGCCTCGATGCTGATGAAGGCGCCAGCGCTGGTGCCACCGCAGGCGCCTGCGGCGGTGCTGGCGTCGGGGCTGGCGTCGTTGCCGGCGTAAGCGCAGATGTTGGAGCTGGCATCGATGCTGGCAACGGAGCTGCTAGAGCCAGCGTAAGCGCAAGCGGTGGAGCTGACGTCGGCTCTGGTGTAGGCGCCAGAGTTGGTGCCCGCGTAGGCGACGGCATTACTGCTGGCGTTGGTGCAGGCGTCGGGGCTGGCGTCAGTGCTGGCGTAGGCATTGGTGTCAGCGCTGGCGTCTGTGCTGGCGTCGGTGCTCGTCTCGATGCTGATGAAGGCGCCAGCGTTGGTGCCGCCGTAGGCGTCAGCAGCGGTGCTCGTGTCAGTGCTGGCATCGTTGCCGGCGTAGGCGCGGATGTTGGAGCAAGCATCGGTACTGGCGTCGGTGCTGGCGTAGGCGCAGGCGGTGGAGCTGCCGTCGGCTCTGGTGTAGGCGCCAAAGTTGGTGCTGGCGTAGGCGTCGGCATTGCTGCTGGCGTAGGTGTAGGCGCTGGTGTTGGCGTCGGTGCTGATGTAGGCACCAGTGATAGTGCCGGCGTCTGTGCTGGCGTCGGTGCTCGCCTTGATTCTGATGACGGCAAGAGCATTGGCGCCGCCGTAGGCGTCAGCAACGGTGATAGCGTCAGTGCTGGCGTCGTTGCCGGTTTAGGCGCGGATGTTGGAGCAGGCGTCGGTGCTGGCGTCGGTGCTGGCGTAGGCACAGGCGGTGGGGCTGGCGTCGGCCCTGGTGTAGGCGTCAGGGTTGGTGCCGGCGTAAGCGTCGGCATTGCTGCTGGCGTAGGAGTAGGCGTTGGTGCTGGCGTCGATGCTGATGCAGGCGCCATTATTAGCGCCGGCGACTGTGCTGGCGTCGGCGCTCGCCTTGATGCTGATGAAGGCGGGAGCGATGGTGCCGCAAGAGGCGTCAGCAGCGGTGCTAGCGTCAGTGCTGGCGTCATTGCCGGCGTGGGCGCAGATGTTGGAGCTGGCGTCGGTGCTGGCGTCGGTGCTGGCGTAGGCGCAGGCGGTGGAACTGGCGTCGGAGCTGATGTAGGCGCCAGACTTGCTGCCGGCGTGGGCGTCGGCATTGCTGCTGGCGTAGGTGTAGGCGTTGGTGCTGGCGTCGGTGCTGATGAAGGCGTCAGTGTTAGCGTCGGCGACCGTGCTGGCGTCGGTGCTCGCCTTGATGCTGAAGACGGCGAGAACGTTGGTGCCGCCGTAGGCGTCAGCAGCGGTGCTAACGTCAGTGCTGGCGTCGTTGCCGGCGTAGGCGCGGATGTCAGGGCTGGCAAAAGTGCTGGCGTAGGCGCAGACGGTGGAGCTGACGTCGGCTCTGGTGTAGGCGCCAGACTTGGTGCTGGCGTAGGCGTCGGCATTGCTGCTGGCGTTGGTGCAGGCGTTGGTGCTGGCGTCAGTGCTGGCGTAGGCGCAGGTGTTAGCGCCGGCGTCTGTGCTGGCGTCCGTGCTCGTCTCGATGCTGATGAGGGCGCCAGCGTTGGTGCCGCCGTGGGCATCAGCAGCGGTGCTGGCGTCAGTGCTGGCGTCGTTGCCGGCGTAGGCGCGGATGCTGGGGTTGGCGTCGGTGTTGGTGACGGTGCTGGCGTTGGCGCAGGCGGTGGAGCTGGCGGCGGTGCTGGTGTAGGCGCCAGGGTTGGTGCCAGCGTAAGCGTCGGCCTTGCTGCTGGCGCAGGCGCAGGCGATGGTGCTGGCGTCGGTACTGGTGTAGGAGCCAGTGTTGGCGCCGGCGTCCGTGCTGGCGTCGGTGCTCGCCTTGATGGTGAGGAAGGCGCAAGCGTTGGTGCCGCCAGAGGCGTCAGCAGCGGTGCTAGCGTCAGTGCTGGCGTCAATGCCGGAGTAGGCGCAGATGTTGGAGCTGGCGACGGTGTCGGCGTAGGCGCTGGCATCGGTGCCGGCTCAAGCCCCGTCTTGCTGAAGCTGATGTTCGCGTCTTCGGAGTTCCTCGCGATGGTCTTGCACGTCTCGTCGCTCAGGAGATCCTCCTCCGCGCTCATGGCGTTCATGAGCTCCCCGAACTTCTCCTCCTTCTCCGCGCTCCAGCGCTGCTCGGACTCATTGCGGTACTTGGTGAGCATGTAGCCCGGCATGTCCATCGGGATCTCGCCGTTCTCCTTCTTGCGCATGATCTCGTGCCACCAGGGCCAGAGCACCTCGGGGTTCTTCGCGCGGTTGATGCCGTAGCTCTGGTCCGCGGCGAAGCCCATCAGCTGCGCCGAGCCCACGAAGCCCCAGAGGTAGCGCGAGAACCACTTGGGGTGCCACAGCCGCATGTGCCCGCCCATGGCGGCAGGCAGGTTCTGGCTTCTGTGCGATGCCCCTGTCATCGGCGCTGCCGGTTGTAACCGCAAATGCGCTGCACCCGCGGGGACCGCGTAGCTTGAGCCACCGTCTTGAGCCAATCGAATCGTTTATACCCTCGGCGTTTTTAGAACCCCTCGCGGTTTTTAGGATACTCCTACACAGAGCGGCCGCGCCGCTTCCAGGGCCTTTTCACAGCTCCTGCCCCCGAGCCTACCATTAGGTCGGGCATGTCTCCCTACAGGGGGATTTGTGACGAAAAATAAAACACATCAAAAACATACACCAACAAGGTCAACACATACTCACCACATCGTCCCCCGACACTTTTTTAAATTTCTATGTTTGCCCGACTTAAACCTACCAGAACTACCCCTCCCGCGATCAGTGCCCTCCACGACGAGCCCCTCGCCCTCCGGGCTTCCCTCCCAGAGGAAAATTAACCACACACGTACACCGATTCTGGCCAGGCCCAGTCTGGGCCAAGGGCCGGTGTGTGTATATTTGTATACACATATATACATGCATGCATGCATGCATACATGCATGGATGCATTCATGCATACATGTATGCATACATGCATACGTACATACATGCATACATACATCCATACAGACATCCAACACATACATGCACACATCCACGCATACATACATATATACATACATACATATATACATACATAAATACATACATACATACATACATACATACATACATGCATGCATACATACATACATTCATACATACGTACATACATACATACATACATACATATATACATACATACATACGTACGTACGTACGTACGTATTTACGTACGTACGTACATACATACATACATACATACATACATACATACATACATATATACAACCATACAACCATACAACCATACATACATACATACATACATACATGCATACATACATACATACATACATACACACATGCATACATACATAAATGCATACATACATACATACATGCATACATACATGCACACATACATACATACACACATATATACATACACACATACATACATACATACATACATACATACATACATACATACATACATGCATTCATGCGTTCATGCATTCATGCATTCATGCATCCATGCATTCATGCATTCATACATACATGCATACATGCATGAATGCATGCACACATACATACATGCATGCATGCATGCATGCATGCATGCATACACATACACATATGCATGCATACACACATACCTGCATACATACTTACATACATACACATACACATGCATGCCTTCATTCATGCTTCGCCTTCTCCCTCCCCCCCCGGGTTCGCCGCAGATCCTGGGCCGGAGGATGGGCCCGGCCGAGATCGCTGCCTGTGCATCGCTCTCCTCGCCCGCTCCCCCCCGCCGCCTGCCCACACCTCTTGCGGCGAGGCCGCAGGGCAACGATAATTAGGGCCGTTCGGTGGGGACCGGCTCACTCGCCATCGCTCGGACTTGAGCAGGGCCCGACCGTCCCGGCATTTCTATAGTCCCACCACGAAATTTTCTCAGAACCCCAAGAATGCTCTACGAACAAAAAACGATGTTCTTAGAACATGAGCCCGATGTGATACAACAAGACAGACTCCGCCAGAAATGTTCTAAGAACATGTCCTGGAAACCACGAAAGGTTCTTAGAACATTGTTTGGTAGGGCTATAGGCGAGACAGGACGCTTCGTCACTGCTGGACGGACGTCCCTTCCCTGTGCCTTTTTCGGTTTCGTGCGTGGCCTTCTCGCCGCATGAACACAAGGATGCTCCTCGATGGTCCTCGCCGAGCGATGCCAAGCTTAGGGGAAGGGGGGGGGGACATCGACGCGACCTTGCGGCGCTCTCAGCCACAGGCAAGCTCAGAGGGGCCCCGCGAGTCAGACCGGAGCGGCCGCGCCTCGCCGAGAGCGAATCCCAGGGGCTCCCGGATCCTCCCGGACGGCCGCCGGAGGCTCGAGCTGCGACCCGCTAACCACCGCCAGGGGACGGGCTCAGGGTTATGTCGGGCGTGTCCCCCTACAGGGGGATTTTCATAGAAAAATAAAAAAAATACCCAACAAATACCCCCAAAAAGGGCCACAAGATACTCAAAAAAAGTCCCCAGACTATTTTCGGACTATTTTCGGACGTTTTTTTTTTCATAGCAAATTCCCCCTGAAGGGGGACAGGCCCGACTTACGCTCAGGGGGGGAACGCTTGCGCAAGGACTCGGCGCTGCACTGCCAGCGGATCCACGGGAGAGGACCCCGATATGGCGAAGCCGCGCAAGCCTGGGCGGGATGGGCTATGCGGCTGCCAGGCCCCTATCGGCGATGAGTGGGCGATTGTCGGGGGCGCGCAAACATGGATTAGCGATCCATGGATTTGGCGCGCGGTCGCCAAATCCATGGATCTGGGGAGGTGGCCTCCCCAGAATGCGGCCGGTGCCGCCTCGCTCGGCGGGCGGAAATCCTTGATTCCCCATGGAAACGGGACGCGTCGCTAATCCACGCCCCCTTTAGGGGAACAAAAAGTGACATAAACATTAAAACTCGGAGGTCCGCGCAGATTTCTTGGATCGGCGCTGGACCCCCCTCCCTGGCGCGCGGAGCGCGCCAGGGGCGGCGCCGGAGGCGCCGCCGGGGGGCCCCAGCGCCGATCCGAGAAATCTGCGCGGACCTCCGAGTTGTTATGCTTATGCCACTCTGTGTTCCCCTGCCCTTCCTCCACGTCTGCGATCGCCTGCGAGTGGGGGCCGCTGCGTGCCCCCCTATAGACCCATCCCCCAGTGCCGTGGCCCCTCTGGCCATCGCTCGGACGTCCATTTCCCGTGCATTTTTCGGTTTCGTGCGTGCTTTTTTTGGCTCGTTGGTCGAGGATGGTCCTCGATGGCTCTCACCGAGAAAAACCGTTTTCCAGCAAAATGTCCCTAAAAATGTCCGTTTTCCGACCGGAAACAGCAACAAACACGGCTCCAGGATTGGAACTGGAGCCGGAACCGGTCAAAAAACGGCGACGGAACCGGTAACAAAAACGGCGTCGGAACCGGCAACAAAAAAAACGGCAAAACGGAACCGGTAACAAAAACGGCCCTGTCGTTTCCAGGGCCCACTGAGGTCCAAGCGATGCCGTGGCCCCTGGTCTTCGGCTCCGACCTCCATCGGCCGGAGCGCCTGCAGGAGCCGGCGACGACCCCCGAACTCCTCGAGCAGCGGATCCTGACGCTGGCCATCGCTCGGACGTCCATTTCCTATGTTTTTTGTTCGGTGTCGTGCGTGGCTTTCTCGCCAAATGATCAAGGCTGCTCCTCGATGATCCTCGCCGAAGGAAAAATGCACACGTCCGAGCGATGCCAAGAACGTTGGCCATGGAGAGGCGAGGGGGGCTGCTGGCGCGCATCCCCAGGCTGGAACACCTGCAAGAACCGGCACAAAAACCGCCCGAGAGCACCGCAACTCGAGCCCCAACAGTTGGCCCTGGAGGAGAGGCGAAGGGGCCGCCAAGAAGAGAGGCGGTCGGTCTGCCATGGGCTCGGCCGGGCAGCCCCCCCGGAGCTCCTCGCCCTCCGGCGCCGCGAGCTGCCTCGGGTGCCTCCGGCCGCGGCGGACGAAGCGCTGCCGGAGGCCGCGCAGTTCCGCCTCGACCTGCGCATCGTCGAGCCCATGCCCGTCCCCACTGGCGCGGCCTTTTGGCCCCACTGGCCGACTTGCTCACCCACAGGGGTCTGTGCTGGCCATCGCTTGGACGTCCATTCCCTGTGCTTTTTTCGGTTTCGTGCGTGCTTTTTTCGCCATATGATCAAGGATGCTCCTCGATGGTCCTCGCCGAAGGAAAAATGCACACGTCCGAGCGATGCCAAGTGTGTGCCTGCCCCTGCGGGTTCCGCGGGGCCTATCCCCACCTGGGGTTAGGTCGGGCATGTCCCCCTCCAAGTGGATTTTGGACAAAAACTCAAAATACCCCCAAATGCCCCCAAATGGTCAAACATAGTTATATAAAAAATCGTCTCCACTGTATTTTGACTGTGTTGGAAGAGTCCTCCTGCAGAGGGACGTGCCCGACGTAAACGTGGGGAGGGTGGGCTGCTGGGGGTGAGATGCTGTGGCCCAGTGGGGGTGGGCACAGGTTGGACTGTGCTGACGACCTGCTCCATGGGCATGCAGGGCGCCCGCTGCTGGAGGTCCCTGAGGTGCTGGTGGACTGTGGGCACCTTTGAGGCACAGGGCAAGAGCAATCGGCATCGGATCAAGAGATCGGATCGGGTCGAATTGCTTGTGTCGGGTCGAACTGCATCGATCGGAACGGAATCGAAATCGAATCTAATTGGCCGCGCAAAAATGCACAACAACGCCACGCAAACATCGGGGCACATCGGATCGTCGGACTGCCGGAATCGAGTCGGGTCGGGCCGACGGAAATCGATATCGAGTTGGATCGTTCGGAATGACAAGGGCCCTGGTAGCACAAGGATCCGAGTGAGCTAAGGCGACTAATCATTTGAGTTGAACCTCATCCCAACGGGTCTGGGGAAAACTGATTATCCAAGCATCCATGACACTGGCCACACGTTGCGGCGGAGCTCCAGGGTATTCACTGCGGACACGAATCAGGTAATTCTGGGTTCTGTTTAAAAGTCTAGCCGAACCCTTCATACGCTGGGCCGAGAGAAATTAAGCATGGGATTGCATCGGTCTCCTGACCATCGCATGGCAAACATAATCATAATAATATGGGCGTGCGGACTACAATACTAATCCTTGCAAATGGCCAAGGAACGCGCGTGGGCCTAAACTGTTCGCTGGTGCAACAAGTGTGGTTTTGAGCCTCATGCGTGTAGACCCCGTTGTGTGGGGCACACCATGCGTTTGGAACCGCAGGCGTGCGGAAACACATTGACTACTGAGAAATTGCATTCGGCCATGCGCAACAAACGGATTACTTTTGAGGGGTCGGAAGAAGAACCGACATGCACAGACACTTGGTCCTGAATCGCTTCCTGGAACCAGCCCCTCGGACTGTCTTCCAAATGACCAAGCTGCTAGTCTTCGGTTGTCAGCCAAGTCTAGGAGCGGGGTTGCGAGAAGGGGGAGGGGGAGATGCGAGGCGGGGCAGAGGACAGGGAAGGGGGATGAATGGGACCGGAAATTGCCACAATGAATCCTGGCCCAAGGTGCTCTCAGCCTTCTGCGCCACGCTGGGACACCCGGGGCCCTCTAGACCTCCTGGGGGGTGCCCTCAAGGCCGTCTGGGCGCAGCTGTGGCGCAGCCGTGGCCGCCTCGGGCCAGGATCACCTGCGGCAGCACACGGGGGAAATGACGGAGGGGGAGAGGGGAAGGGGTCGGGGGGCGGCAGAAGAAGGGGAGGGGGAGGAGGGCGGCACCCTCAGAGAACGGAGCCCCAGGACCTCTCAATGGACGCGGCCCGACCCATGGGCCCCGAAGGCGCATGTCGGCCGGAGGCGGCGGAGGAGGCGGGCGGAGGCGGAGGCGGAGGCGGAGGCCGAGGAGGAGGAGGAGGAGGAGGAGGAGGAGGAGGAGGAGGAGGAGGAGGAGGAGGAGGAGGAGGAGGAGGAGGAGGAGGAGGGAGGAGGAGGAGGAGGGGAGGAGGAGGGAGAAGGAGGAGAGGAGGAGGAGGCGGAGGAGGAGGAGGAGGGGGAGGAGAGGAGGGAGGAGGAGGAGGAGGAGAGAGGAGGAGGAGGAGGAAGAGGAGAAGGAGGAGGAGGAGGAGGAGCTGAGGAGGAAGAGCTGAGGAGGAAGAGGGAGGAGGATGAGGAGGAGGAAAAGGAGGAGGAGGAGGAGGAGGAGGAGGCACGGACAGAGAGATCGAGGAAGGCGAGAACGAAGCGAGAACGAAGCGAGAACGACCCCTTCGGCCGCCCCCGCTCCCTCCGCCCTGGGCCCTCCCTGGGACCCATCGCGCCCGGCTCTCTCCGAGCTGCGCCCCGCCGCGGCGACGAGAGCCCGCCTCGCCAGCGGCGCCCGAGGCCGAAGGAAGAGACAACGGCGTACGCTGAGCATGGCTCGCCCTAAAACAGCGGGCGAAGAACGGTATCGGATAAACTTTCCCGCCGTCGGGGTCGCCTGCCCCTGGGCGGCTGGAAAACTTATGCCCCTTCTGTCCCTTGAGTGCCACCGTAGGGGTATGATGTACTTTCCAGCCGCCCTGGGACAGGCGTCCCCGACGGCGGAAGGCCTAGGCACCTCCTCAAACGGCCGGGGGACTTCCGGGCCTTCGGAGGCGGCCCGCCCCATCTCTCACTTCCCCCCCGTGCTCGCCGCCGAGCTCAGCACCGACCCAGGAAACCCGGGCGGACCTCCGATACCTGCGCTTGCATTCTGCAGCCTTCTCGTGCGCGGGGCCCCCCGAGGCGCCCCGAGGCCCCGCTCTGCGTCCCCGCGCCTGCGCCGAGTCCCGCGGCGTGACGGAGCGCACTACGCCGCGCGCGCGGTCGGCCGCGTGCAGGCAGACCTTCGGGCACGCTCGACAAGAGCAAGTGCCGACAACAGCGAGCGCGATGCCCGACAACCAACGCTGTTCCAAAACCGACCGCGCCCGCTGCTGCATAGGCGGCGCCGTTCCGAGGGGGGTCCAAGCAACGGCGGCTCTCCCTGGCGTTTTTTCGTGGTGTCTTGGCTTCCTAGCGGCTTCTCGTCGCCACGGCTAGTTTCGCCTGGAAGAACGGGTCAGGATGGACCCGGAAGGGGTCCAAGGACACATTCTGATCGGAATTGGAACGGGTGGGAGAGCTGCCGTCATCTCAACTGGCCCTCCTCCGATGTCCGACCCAAGTGGACAACGCCCGCGGCGACACTGAAAGCGAGTCCTGCTCAAGATGGGCAAGAGCTGCTGTCGGCCTTCGTCCCCTCTCTTTCCACAATGAAGGTCAACGATATGGGGGATCGACTCGGGGAAGGAAACATCGACCCTGAACCGGCGATATCGCCGGTGGACCGGCGACACGCAACTGATGGCGAATCTGCAAGCTCCTGGGTAGGGTGGTTTCTCATGCCTCTATCGGCGATGGTACTGAACGATTGGAAGTCGATGCGTCCCCTCCTGAGCCTACAATATCTCCCCCTCAACGTTGCCTCCGATGCAACTTTAAAGAAACAACTACCTACATAAACATACACGTTTGGGCGTCCGCGCGGATTTCTTGGATCGGCGCTGGGCCCCCTCCTTGGCGCGCTCCGCGCGCCATAGGCGGCGCCGCCAGCAAGGCCTGGAGCAGATGCAACAAATCCGCGCGGAGCTCCGAACATTCATGTTTATGCAATGTTCCAGCTCGAAGATGGGCAAGAAATGCTGTCGGCCCTCGTCGCCGCTCTTTTCGCAGTGGGAGTCAACGATGCGGGTAGATTGACTCAGGGGGGGTAGTTATCGGCTCTGGACTGGCGCTGTATACATGACTATGCGTGTATGAATTTGCACGTGGCTATTTCTACCATACTAAATTTATGTGTAAATGTACATGTGCGTGTCCATGTCATGTATATGTATGTGTATATGTATGTGTGTGGGTGTGTATGTGTATGTGATGTATACACATTAGAAGTAGGTGTGTATATGTCGCTGCCCATACGAACGTAGATGTTTATGTGGATACATCGATATGTAAGTATGTACATATAGGTATACAAACGCAACGGTGCACGTTCAGGTGTGTATACATAGGTATGCGTATTCACATATGTCTATATATACACACATATATATATATATATACTTATTTATATTGTATACACACATATATGCGTATGCGCAGACATCCGCCATCTTACCCTTGAGGCACGAGCTGGAGGGACCTCAGGTCCTTGGCCTAATCCCTGAAGCCTCAGCCCCCCAGACGAGAGGATGTTATAAGCGCCGACGCAACATTGCCAAATCACTTGGGGCCCCCTGTCGTGCTACCTTGGGCCGCGCCTCGTCTTGTCGCATGACCTGCTCGGACCCAAGAGGGCCCCCAAACGGGCCAAGGGGGTCACAAGAGGCCTACGACTGCCTCAACGAGCCCCGAATCGCCGAGCAGTCGGTCCAATGCGCCATAAGTGGCCGCCAGTCGGCCGAACAAGCGCCCAAGGCGCCCCCAGAGGCATTGGAGAGCCTCCCTAAAAGGCCACGAGAGGCCAAACCCATCATCTGTTCCCAACTTATTCACTGTTTTCATGGTTCTCGACGTTTCGACCTCCCGACACTCCACGACGTCTCAAGAACCCCCCACGACCGTCCCAAGACGGCCACATATGCTCCCAAAATGTCCCCAGGTCAGCCCAAGAAGCGCCCGAGACGGCGAAAGAGGGCCCCAAGACGGCCCTTAAGAAGGGGAGCACGAACAGAACATCTGAGCCGTTCGCCCCAAGAGGCGCCTACGAGGTCCCAAAGCCCCCAAGAGGCCTCGAATGTCCACCTAGAAAGCCACCGCCAAGCCCCAAAAAACCCCAAAGAGGCACCCGCACAGACCCCCAAAGGCCCCCACACTGCCTCTCAAGGAAGCCCCCGAAAAGCACCGGCGCGATCCTAACAACCATCCAAAGGCCCTAGGCCCACAGCTCAGGCACGGTGGCGGGATGGGCCGAAGGTCACGTATCTGCTCGGACCACCCCCAGCGCCTACCCAAAGCGCTCAGCGGCCAGGACAGGAGCAACCAGCACACACAACCAAAGCAACAACACCCAAGTCCGCCTTGCGAACATATTCCTGCTGCGGCGGACTGTAAACAAACATCCTTTTGCGGCGGCGAACACAAGGGGTTCCTTTTGTGGCGGCCGAACAAAAAGAACATACCTTCGTGGTTGGACGGGCAATGGAAACTAACAAAAACAGCACAATCAACATGACCCAAGGAGCAACCAACAACAACTCCCTGGCCACCCAGCAAAAACAAACGACACCTACGTGCTGTCAGCGTTTGCATACCAAGCAAAAGGATGTCTTTTGTGGCAACCTTACAACACAATGATTCCTTTTGCATCGGGTTCCGAACCGATCCCTCTTGTGGCAGAATGCAAAGAAATTCCTTTTGTGGCGACATGACGGAAGAATTTCCTCCGTGGCGGCCAGGGCGGAAAAGGCCGACAAACGCAACAACGCCAACGACACTCACGGAACACACAAACAGCAACCCCTCGGCCACATAGCAAGCCAACGACACCTAGGTTTCGTTAGTTCCCCAACTACAAACGAACTCTTGTGGCAAGGTACCAAAGGACTTCTTGGTGTTGCAGTCTTACTCACAGAAGGAGCCCTTGTGTGACAAATTTCAAGGGCATTCCTTTAGTGGCGGATTGCGAAAATATCCCGTTGCTAATATGCAACAAGAGCTAAAGAACCTATGAATCTGGAGTTGTTCTAGTTCCAAGCACGAGGGTTCCTGTTGTGGCGACTTCACTTGTTGCGACTTCACACAAATAATTTCCTCGTTGTAAGGCCGTGCCACGAGGATTCCCTCTGTGGCGACCACAAAGAAACACAACAACAGCAAACCAACCAAACCAACCAGCAACACCTCCCCAGCCACAAAAAACACATCTAGGTCCATGCAGCCCAAACAACAATAGTATTTTTTGAGGGTTGCACAGCGATTTCTATTGTGGCAACCTTGCAACCGGATCCCCCGTGTGGCAGACTTACAAACAGATTATTGTTTTGGCGGCCTTACAAGCGAATTCCGTTTTTGGCGGCCTCACGCACAACAAAATCCACTGTGGCGGGCAAGACAATCAACAACCAACACCACAAGAAACACAATACACATACGGAAACACCAATACCCCGCCCCCTGGCCACAACACGCAAACAACGAAACCTAGGTTCCGTTGGTTGTTGTTACAAGACGAACGCATAGGTTGACGTAACTTGTTGCGCAAATAATGCTGCTGTAATCCGCCGCACATAGAATACTTCTGAACAACTTTCACAAGCACATATCCGTTTGTAACCCGCGACAAAACTAATCCTTGTGATCGGAGAGGGGAAGCGAACGACAACTAAATGTTCGTTGTTGTTGTGGCCAAAACGGTTATGTTGTTTGTTCCTAGGGTGTTGTTGATCGTTGCTGTTGTTGTTCCCCCCCCGCCCTTGCCGCCACGCAGAACAAATGTTTGATTTCTTTATTTTTGTTGCCAGGCCGCTACATAAGGAATGCCCTTCGAACGCGCCGCCCAAAGACATCTTTTGGTAAACCGCCACGCAAGGACTCCTGGTGTAAGGCTCCCACAAACAATCTTTGTTTGGAATTGAACAACTAACGACACCGAATTGTCGTCCGTTCTGTCTTCAGGTGGCCAGGGGCGTTTTGTTGGTTTTGCCTTCAATGTTTTTGGTGTTGTTGGCATTATTGGTGTTCCATGCCCTTTCCGCCAACATGGGCATCCTTGTGCCATGCCGCCACAACAAAAGAAGCCAATTGTAACCCACCGTAGCAGGAATCGATCTACAACCCGCCACACAAGGAATCCTTTTTGCAAAACTACTACAACATGCGTACGTCACCCGCCACTAAAGGACTCTTTTTTGATTGGAACAACTACCGAAACCTAGGTGTCGCTGGTTGTTATGCTGGCCAGAAAGGTTGCGTCGGTTTTGACATGTTGTTGGTTTCCCCCGTGCCGGCCGTCACGGAGAACGTCCTTTTGGTGGAAGTCGCTACACAAAGGTAATCAGGTTATATGCCGCCACAAAAGAATTCATTGCGCAACCCAGCACAGCTGGATTCCTGTCGAACGGCTGCCCAGGCTTTTACAAAAAGGACTGCAGCACGTAAACATCGCAGTAGATGGGCAAGAGGGGGAATATGAAATCTGATCTGAGGAGAAGGAGCGAGATGAAACAGCAGAGAAAAACGGAGAGAAGGTGAATAATGAGGATCACCACGGGGCTGGTGGGAAGGAGGTGCAACATCGGGATCGCAGTCGAGCACAGGGGGGTTGCCACACCTTGCGATGTCTGTGGCGCCAGAGGGTGCTCCATACCTTACGATTGCATGTGAAAAGAAGACCCAGAGCCACTTGTTGGAACATGTCTCGAGCGAAACTGCTGTTCTGAGGAAAATCAGGACAGCTTTGAATACATCGGGTCTCAAATGTGAGGGGGGGTCTCACGCGAAACGGCTGTTTTTCCCCTAAGGGCGACATCCCAAATACTTGGAAGCAGCTGTCTTGCGATGTTATAGGTTGAAGTATTTGAAAATCCATGGTGCTTCTGGACCGTGCCGTCGCGATGTCCGTGAGTGGTGTGTTCGATTGACAGAACTGTGAGGATGTTCCGAGCGAAACGGCCAAACACATCGCGAACGAGACTGCTTTAATTAATCGCCTCTGAGCTCTACTCCCTCGGAGAGGTGCGCATGATACGATCATAGCCATGTTTGTGTATATATAATTACAACTAAGATTCAATACGTATGGACATACTAGAACCATCGCGCGCTGAAAGTTCTAGCTAGGCTGGACGGGCTAATTTCAGGACGCTTCGATTTGTTGATGTTTCCTCCCAGGAGACTCCGAGAGGCATCAAGAAAACCCAAGAAGCCTCCCAAGCAGCCTAAGATAAACCCACGACGCTGCCGAGGAAGTCCAAGAGGGCCCGGAGACGATCCGCTCAAGATGGCCTTCCCAAAGCAGACGACGAGTCCCCTAAGGAGGCCAAGCAGGGTTGACTTTCTAGAAGTGTGGGAACAAGTTGTCGTTGTCGCCTCCGACAGCTTCCGACGACCCAAGACGGCCCAAGACGCCTCACAGAGACCCCCAAGAGAGCGTCAAGACGGCCTCAGAGGGCTTCCAGACGGCTCAGGAGGGCCCCAGGACGGCCCAAGAACTCCCGATGATGGCCCAGGAGGGCCCGAAGAGGGGCCTAAGAAAGGGAATATGAGCTGACGTTTCGAGTCCTGCCCAAGATGACCCCCGAGGCCGCCAACAGGTCTCCCCAGGTCCCCTGCCCCCATAAGGCGCGACAAAGGCTCCCAGGATGCGCAAGAGATAGCCGAAAGAGGCCCGCAAGAGCCCCAAGAGGGTTCAGAATTGCTTCCAAGAAGTCTCCAAGAGGCGGCCCAAGAGACCCATGCAGGTATCCAAGAAGCCTCTGACCCGCAACCAAGGCGCGGTCGCGGGATGGGCCTGGCGGCAACTGGAAAACGAGAAGGGAACATGCTGCTTTGTTTCTGTTCCAAATTCCTCCGGATCCAGTGCAAGAAGGCTGCCCCATCGCCCGTGGTGCTTCTGAGTGGGCCCAGGAGGGCCCCCAAGATCGCGCCAGCGAGCATGGCATGCTCGCTGGAGCCTCGCTGGAGGGCCGAGGTCGCAGAGGCCCCTGGAGGCCCAGCAGAGGGCCCAGAACGCCCCCCCAAAACATCGCCCCTCGATTCTCATGCTCCCGCCTCCGTCCGTCCGACCATCGGAGGCACGCGGAGGGCGGAAGTACCGAATAAGAGATGACTACGAGGGAGGAGGGAGCAGGACGCATCGGGGAGGAGGCAGGACGAGAGGGGGATCGGGGAGGAGGGAGCGCTGAGGAGAGAGTACAGAGGAGACCCATGCCAAGAAACACCCTGCGTGCATCCAGGGTGCCCTGGGTTTCTTGGGTTTCAATGGTTCCGCGATTGAGAGCGCGACGTTCCCACACCAAAAATCAATGGACGTCCTGGGATCTCAGGGTTGGGTTTCTTGTGGAAGGTCTCTGATGGACGGGCCCCTACTGTAGCCGCCGCCTCCGAGTTCGCCGCAACCTGGGATGTCTCGTGGGAGTCTCCAAGGGGCTCTCTGAGGGAGGACAAGGGGCAGAGGAGTCGCATCCTCCGAGTTCGCCGCCATCCTGGGTGGCTCGTGGCTGTCTCCCAGGGGCTCTCTGAGGCGTCGTCAAATCCTTCTTGGAACCCTTTGCGGGCGCCTCTTGTGGCCTCTTTGGGCGTCTTGGGGGCCTTCTGGGGGCTCTTGGGCCTTTGTGATCCTCTTGGGAGCCTCTTGGGCGCCTCCTGAATGCTCTTCGGAATCTCTTGGGATAATCTTTGGGGCCTCGTCGGTGCCTCTTCTGGAGTGATGGGGTCTCTTGTGGCCCCTTGAATCCGCTCAGGTGCGCTCGGGGCGCCTCTTGGGAGCATCTTGGGGCGCCTTCGGGGGTCACGCGCAAGCTTCGGAAACGCGTCGGAAACGAACATACTAGAACGTCAACCAAAGTCGATGTTCCGTAGGTTGTTGAAGGATTTTGGCCTCTCTCGGGCTTCCTCGAGGATCTCTTGCACGGTCTCGCGGGCCTGTTGAAAGCTTCTTGGCGCTCTCTTGGGTGCTCGTGGGAGCCTCTGAGACCGTGGGGGCGCTGTCGTGGGCGGTCTTAAAGCCCTTTTGGGCTGTCTCGGAAGCGTTCCGAGCCATCTCGAGGCTTCCGGGGGCCGCCTCGGGGGCCTGGGAAGGGCGTCCCAAGGCGCTTCTGGGGCCGCCAGGGAGACCCAGGAGGGCGGTACCGGGACGTGCCCGGAATGTCAGCGAGGTGGGGGTCGGAGCCCTGGGGCGAGGCGAGGCTAGGCGAGGCGCCGACATACGTCCAGAAGGACGGCCCTACGAGAGCACGGCGGTTGGGCCGTAGCCCAGGATTCATTTTGGATCCCTGTGACTCATGAGTGTGAAAAGTCAGTAAGCCAGTCGCCAGGCAACGGCGTATCGGCAGGGAATCGACAGGAGCACGATTGGCTCACAGATTCCATAAACCAAATTAGCAGGAAATGCAACAGCGCTGCAGGCCTCGGAGCCCCGGGGGGGGGGCATGATCATCATTTATATGACGGTAGACAACCGATAGACCGACGACAAGCACCCGATGGCAAAACCACACGCTTCCGGGCGAGGGGCGGCCTATCGGGCCCCAGTCGACGATGAGTGGGCGATCGGAGGTGGGCGCGTCCACCACTGAGCCAATCCGCCCCTCAAACATTGCCTCTGATGGATCGACTTTATGATGGAGGCCTCCCGGATAGGGGTCGGAGTGGATGGGGTCGGAGGATCGCGCCGCCTCGCCGATGCATCGGCGATGCATCGCCGATGCATTGGCGATGCATCGGCGACATCCGCGATGTATCGGCGACGCCAGCGTCTAGAAAAGCTGGCTCCACATCGAGCCACATCGGCGATGCATCAGCGATGCGGCGCGATCCTCCGACCCCATCTACTCGGTCCCCATCTAGGAGGCCTAAATATGAGAACAGATGTTCGGAGGTCTGCGCGGGATTCTTGGATCGGCGCTGGGCTCACCTCTCCCGTATGCGCGGGGCGCGCCAATGGCGGCGCGGGAGGCGCCGCCAAGAGAGGATCCAACGTCCCTGGCGCTTTTCGCGCCGCGCGCCAAGGGCGGCGCCGTCAAGGGGGCCCAGCGCAACTCCAAGAC
>CAUYUJ010005600.1:20000-60138 GCA_963575745.1 Prorocentrum cordatum | reverse complement strand
TCCCTGACCTTCCAGGAGGGCTAAAAAATAGCACCCGACTTAAACACCTATCCCAAAGCTATTCTACGTCTTGGTTATAGGCTGTTTCGCTCAGCTTTTTAGGTTTTCAGGTCTCCAGTGCTAATAAAAAGGTCTCTGGAAGGTCAGGGTGGAGGCCCCCTCTGGGACCCGACAGCCCCGAGAAGGGCCCCCTGTTGGGCCCTCGAGGCCCGAGAGGTGCACGCATCGGGCACCGCAGGCCCCCCCCCCCCTTGAGGGCCCTCAGGAGGGCCCCTTTGGCAGAGGCCCTTGGAGGGCCCCTTCCCTGCCGCCCCCGCTGCCCCCCACAAAGACCGCCCCCCTTCCATTACGCGAGGCCCACGAAGGGCCGGCCGGCCGTCCTCCGGCCGCACCGTGTCGCGACCGAGGAGGCGAGGCGCGCGTCGCCCGACTCTCTCGAGGAACACCGGCCCCGCGCACGAGCGACCCGAGGCAGGAGCGACCTTCGTTGCGCCACTGTCGGAGGCCACGGGGAGGCCGAGACGGAGCGCACGAGCCGCTGCCATCGCACCGCCTTTGCCCGTCCGGGGACCCCACCGTGCCCGAACCACAGGTCACCCCGGCGAGAGGTCACCCCTGCGCCCCACGTGTAGCCGAGAACAGCCCTTCCCCCGCGTAGGTCTTGCATCCGTCGGAGCACCTGGTCGCTAGAAGTACGGGAGTCTCAGGCGAAAGCCCCACGTGGAAAAGGAACCGCCCCCAATCCGCGTAACGACTGCAATATTTAAAAAACGCAGGCTCTGCGCAGGCTCTACGCAGGCCAGGGCCTGGAGGCACCGCGCCTTCCTTACGGCGTGCGTGCCCTGCGGTCGGACGAAGTAGGTGGAAACATGAAGCAGGAAGGTGCTGATAGTAGATTGGAATCTGGGACTCCAGAAATACTCCAGATTTCGTCATAAAGGGAGGGGGGTCTCATTTCGGGGGGGGGGGTCTCTTGCAGGCTGTCTTGGAGGGCCTGGGGGGGTCTGGGGACGATGTTTCGGAGGGTCCTCCCACGGGGGAGGTCTGAAATGGCCCGTCTTGGAGGGCCCAGACCCCCTCCCTTTGATTACGAAATCTGGAGTACCTACTTTCAACGACCGATGGGTGTTCCCACTGGAAGTAGATTGGAAGTAGGACGGTCTCGCACGCGCGCGACCAGGGCACAAACAAGAAACCGCGCGCGGCCCACGCGCGGGCAGAGACCACATCGTCTAGTGGTTAGGACGTCGCGTTGTGGCCGCGACAACCCAGGCTCGACTCCTGGTGTGGTCATTGCTCAAGAGCTGGCATTTGCCCGCGCTGTCCTGTTGGCGCCCAGCATGTCAACCCGCGCGCCAGCGCCCACGCGCCGACCGCGCCCCGCACGCGTGGCGCCGCTCGCGGTGCTGAAAGTAGATTGGAATCTGGGACTCCAGAAATGCCTGCTTCCAACGACAGATGCGTGCTCCCACGGTGCCCAGGCGGCACGCCGGGCGGGCCCCGGCTGGCCGACCGCCGCACGCGAAAGCGGCCGCAGCGGCCTGCTGCGTGCTCGGCTGCTGCACCCCCCCGCCCGCCGCCCGAAAGCCGCGCACCGGAGGCCCCTGAAGGAGGAGGAGGAGGAGGAGGAGGAGGAGGAGGGGGAGGAGGAGGAGGAGGAGGAGGAGGAGGAGGAGGAGGAGGAGGAGGAGGAGGAGGAGGAGGAGGAGAAGGAGGAGGAGGAGGAGGCCACGAGCATCGGCCTCCCGTGGGCGCTCCCCCTGGCCCCCCGGGGACACACACACACACACACACACCAGCAAGCCTATGGGCGGCGACGCACGCCCCTGCAGGGTGGCGTCGAGGGACCTCGATGGCCCACGCCGCGAGGGGAGCACCACGGCGTGGAAGGCCAGAGTCCGGAGACGGCCTCCCGGAACTCTCTCTGCGAGGGGCTCCGCGCACGGCCCGGACCTGGCCCTGCTCTTAGAGGTGCACGGGGGTCTGGACTGACTGAGTGCAGGATCCACCGCCTGCCGAGGCTCCGAAAACTGACACCCCAAGCGGTGGATATGGACAAATTCCCGCCTCGGAATCAGCCAGCATCGATTGGGGGCGCGCACGAAGGGGGTAGGGGGAGGGGGGAAGGCTTCCGAGAAGGAGGCTGCTTCTTAGAAGGCGCCGGCCCCACATCTACAGACAAGGCCCGCGCCTTCTGAGAAGCAGGGGTGTTTCTAAGAAGCATTCCCCCCTCCTCCTACCCCCCTCTGCGCGTGGCCGAATCGAGTCGGGAAGTCCGATCGAATCGACATGTCGTCGGCTCGGGCCGCATCGGCACGGAGTCGACATCGACTCGGATCGGCTGCGCCAGGATGCACAACGGCGTCATGCAAGCATCGGTCCGCATCGGATCTGCGGAAGATCGGAATCGAAATGGATCGGACCGGCCGCGAAATCGCAATCGAATTGGATCGAGATGCCCTGGAGTGTGCACGATCTCCCCCGCCTGGCGTTTTGCCACCAGCGCTCCAATCAAACAAGGGACTACGGTCAAAGCGCCAGCGTGCTCTCTTGTGGCGTGGCCTCACGCGTTGAACGTCTGCACAACGTTGGAGATCGGCACTCTGCACAAGGGGCACAGCTGCACCTGCTCCTCAGGGGGGAACGATAAGAGCACAGGGCTGGAGTAGGCAGCACATCGCCGATAGATCGACGACAGGTCCTCCCTTGCGAAACCGCATGTTTTCCCGGGCGGGGTGGGCGTCCCGGCCCAGAATTGGCGATGGGTGGGCGATTGAAGTTCGATGGCTCGTCCCCCGGGCCAGTGCCCCCCTGTCGTTTGTCCCGGAGCTCCAGGCAGCGCTGGCAGACCGTTCGGTGATTGCAGTCCAGGAGGACCGTGTCGATCTCCCGCTCGTAGCATATCTTGCAGAGGTGTCTCTCGAGCTCCACCTCGAGCCTCTTCTGCAGCTCTTGCACCTGAAGTCGCAGCTGGTCCTCCTGGCTATTGGAGGTCTTCTGGTCCGCGACGGAATCGGCGGCGCTCTCCGGCTCGATCGCCGACTCGGTGTCGCCAGGCAGAGTGATGAGCCTCCGCCTGCGCTTCTCCTCCCTGGGAAGTTGTTCTGGCATTGCGATCCGGTACATGTCGTTCCGGCGCTGACCGTCAAAGCCACCCAGGATGTACATCTCCCCGCCGTACATTACTGCGCAATGGAATGTGCGTGCCGTCGGCGGGTCACCGAAGGTCTTCAGGCGCGCCCACGACCTCGTGTCGAAATTGAACTCGAAGAGGTCTGAGAACCGCTCCTGCCTCTTGTCCACGCCGCCGAAGATGAACATGCAGCAGCCGTACACCGCGGCGCTATGCCTGTATCTAGACGGGGGCATCTCGCCACGGCCTGGGATGCTGTACCAGTGCTTGGTAGTCAGGGAGAACTCATACAGATCGTCCAGAGTATCATGCCCATTCCACCCGCCGAACACAAACATCCCAGACATGTGGACGACGGCGGAGTGGCCGAAGCGGCCCATGGGGGTACTCCCGGCCGCTGGGATTTCGGTCCACTTCCGGTCGTCGATGCTGTATTGGTGGAGGTCGGAAAAGCGGGAACTCGCATCGAAGCCTCCGAAGATGTACATGCTCGCCTCGTACATGATGCATGAGTGGTCGGTCCGGACGGACGGTCGGTCCACAGCATCTATTCGCGACCAGTGCGCGCGGGGTATGTTGAACTCGAAGAGGTCGTTGAAGTAATCGCCGTCCTTCTTCGTGTACCCACCGAAGAAGAAGATACTGTCGCGGCAAATGACAGCCTTTGAGCCAGAGCGGGCGGAAGGCGCATGCCCCGAGGCGGGGCCGACGAGCGCCCAGATGCGCTTGCGCACGTCATACCTGTAGATGTCATTCTGCCTGGCATTCTCATCGGTGCCCCCCATGAGGTAGAAGCAGTGGTTCCATACGATGACCGCGTGGCCTGTGCGCGGAGTGTAGATGTGGCCCTGCTGGTCTTTCACCTGGTGCCACGCCCACATCTCCTCTGGGGTCCGGCCAGCCGCTGCATCTTGTGCGTCCCCGACAGCACTATTCCCGCCAGCGCCAGGAGCCTGACCCCGAGCCCACTGGCCGCCGCTTCCCTGTGCGCCCATGGCTGAAGTGCGGTCCTGCGCCTGCAGTCGCGCCAGTTCTTGGGCGGTCCGGAGCTGGACGCAGTGCATGTCGTTTAGTCGGCGACCATCGAAGCCGCCCAGGATGTACATGCAGCCGCTGTGCACCACGGCCTTGTGAAAAGTGCGCGCAGAAGGCGCGTTGCCGGTTGTGTTAACCTTGTTCCACATCTTGGGCTGGAAGCGGTACTCGTAGAGGTCCGGGAAGCGGTTCTGCGCCTTGTCCACGCCGCCGAACGTGAACATGGCGTCGCCGCAGAGCACCGCGGTGTGGCGGTACCTCGCGCTGGGAGCGGTGCCTCGAGGGGGCAGCGCGATCCACATGTTGGACGACACGTTGTACTCGTGCAGCTCCCGCAGGGTGTCCTGCCCATCCCAGCCGCCGAAGACGAACATCCCGTTGTCATACATGACGGCCGTGTGAGCGAAGCGGCCTCGCGGGGCGGACGTCGTGGAGGTCTGCATCCAGCGGCGCTCGCGCAGGTTCAGCTCCCACATGTCGTTGAATCGGTTCCGGCCATCGGAACCGCCGAAAACTATCATGTACTCCCGGAAGAGCACGACGCTGTGGTCAGTCCGCTTCCCAGGGCACTCGCCCGGCGTGGCCACCGAATCCCACTGGCTCGTGGCGATATCGAAGGTGAAGACGTCATTGAAGTAGTCCCCATCCTTTTTGGTGTATCCGCCGAAGAACCAGACAAGCCCATTCCAGACCACTGCCTGGGCTCCACTGCGCGCCGGCGGGGGCCGACCGCTCGCGCGGATCTCCTGCCACAGCTGGGTCTCCACGTTGTATGCATGCGCGTCGCTCTGACGGGCCGCACCGTCAGTGCCACCGAAGAGATAGAACGCCCCGCTCTCGTTGACGACGGTGTGCCCCGTGCGCGCGGTGTACACGTCTCCGTAGTTCTCCAAAAGCGTCCATCTATGCTGAGCTGTCATGGGTCCAGCCCAGACGACGTTCAACAGATCACTGCCGAATTAGCCTATGCGCGGGCATCGATGCTAAGGCCACCGTGCCCTCCCCGCATCAGCTTGAGCCGGCATGGTTTTGAAAAAGAGCCAGGGGCAGATATTGATTACAACCGTGATAGCAACGACCGTAGTGAAGAGTCCGACCACACCTTCCAGAAATAACCAGCCTGAACTGCCATCGGTAATGAAACACGTCGTTCGTTTCTAATCGTGCTCAGATCTAATTCTGCTCGTTTCTAATTGTTCCTGGCCCCCGAGTGGCCAGGAAGAGGCCCAGGATAGAACAACTAGAAATGAAAGGATCTTGGCCCCCCAAAAAACAAAGATCTTTCGAAGGATTGGAAATGAACAGTGTGTACAGATGGCAGCGAATCGTGAGAACCGGTGCGATGCATGTCGCCTTTCTGTGCGCAGGGCAGGCGCCGCCACGCAGCACCGCATCGCATCAACCGGCACGGCGCTGGGCAACCGCCTGCGACTGCAATGCCGCCCGCGGCGCAGCCCAGCAGAATACCAGGCAGCCGAATCGGACCTCTTCACACCTCCTCCTCCTCCTCCTCCTCCTCCTCCTCCTCCTCCTCCTCCTCCTCCTCCTTCTCCTCCTCCTCCTCCACAACCCAAGTGGCAACACGGCACCACACGACACAGCACCGTTCAACCAAGTCCAGCATGCCAGGCAACCCACGAGGCATTTTGCGGGAGCACGCGGCAGGATCGAACCCCGCAGGCACCCACAGGCCACTGCACGGCACCACGCGGAGCAACCAAGTCCGACCCCGCGGACTGCACGCAAGAGCCACACATCCTCCAGCGTCCCACTGAGGAAGCAAGGAGGAGTGGTCGGCTAGCGCGCCTGACGAAAACCTGTTCATCATGATGTCTACCAGCGCAGCCTCACATGGGAACCCGCCGAGGGCCCGGGGGCCCGAGAATCGATCGAGGACGACGGCGACGGCGGCGGCGGCGACGGCGGCCAGCGGCAGCGGCGACGGCTCTCAGGACCAGACCTGCCACGGGAAGCGCGGTGGCAATCGCGCGCAGATCATTGACCGGAACCCGTCGCGGCACGAGGCTACAAACCGAAGCCTCCGGAGGTGCGCGGGGACTTCTTTGATCGGCGCTGGACCCCACTCCCTGGCGCGGTGGGCGGCGCCGGAGGCGCTGCCAGGGGAGGTTCAGCGCCGATCCGAGAACCCCATGCGGATCTTCGAAAGCTCATGGTCCTGCCGATGCTTGCTGCTCGAGGCCAGTGCCATGTGCAATGGTGGCTGAAGAGTGAGACGCTGTAAAGGACGGCCCAGGACCAGGCGTGGGGGGAGGAGGAGACACGATTTTGAAGCAGAGCGTCCCACCCTCCGCGGGAGGAAGCAGCGGTCATCATCCCGTCCGGGGACAAAGCGATCGGGAATCGGGGGCCCGGCCCGCCCCTGCCAAGACTAGCGACGCTGGGGAGGAACGCGGGGAATGGGATGGGGAGAGGGGAAGGACACGTGCTCCCCTTCGCCGAACGGCTCTCCCGCCGCGCGCCGCACGACGCGGCACGCCCAGGGCCGAACGATGGAGCCGTGCTGCCGCCACAAGGGCGCGCAGTGAGAGACGGCGGTGCCAGCGCTGGCGACGACGAGCCGGGCGGCGCGAAGCCGCCCGCCCAGCGGGCGGGGGGGCGGGGGCCGGGGCCGCGCCAGCGGGCCTCGTCGCCGTGGGCAGCGGCACCGCGGCGCGCACCTCTGCGCCGCCCGCCCGGCTTCCCGCCAGCCGTCGTCGATGCCGCCGCCGACGCCACAAGGGCACGGCAGGCCTTGCCGCCGCCTCTTCTCCACGCCCAGGTCTCCGACGGCACGAGTTGTTCGACCCGCAGGTGTTCCTCGATGTCGGCCCTCGGGGGCAGTTTGTGGGCCCCAAGGCCATCACACATGGAACGGGGACGCAGGCCTGCCCCTGGAGAAGCGGTCGGCAGCTCGAACAGCTACTCCAGAATCCTGTGGAAATCACAAAAGAACTCGAAGGATTCATTCGGAGATCCTCCTGGTTCTTGTGGTTTCCACTGGGGTCCCGAGGACGTCCTCCTGGCCGCAAGAAAGCCCAGAGGAGAAACGAGACGCATGTCCGATGGAATTCTGAAGACGAAGATCTATCGATGGAGGATTGATCGACTTCAGAATTCCGTCGAGGATCCATCAGTCTATCCATCCTCGGAGGGCGGAAATTGGTGAAAAAACGATCAGTCGAGTCTTTTCCCAGCGCGGGCCACCAGGAGCCATTTTCGGGCCCTGGGGCCCTCAAGCATTGAGAAACTGCACGTACGGGCTCGAGATTTCTGGACCGTCGCCGTCGTCGTCGCCGTCGCTGACGTCGTCGACGTCGACGTGGTATTCGTCTTGAAGGGCACTGGGCGCTTCTTGGGGTGCCCTCCGCCAGGGCCGAACGCAGCTCGGAGAAGTGGCCGGCGCGGGCGCCGGGGGATTTCCAAGAAGTGATTCTGGGCGGACCTGTGCCCGTCGTCGTCGCCGTCGCCGTCGCCGTCGGCGGCAGGCCCCAGCCAAAGCAAAAAATCTATATATATATATCATATATATATATATATTATATATACATACATATATTATATATATATATGTATCGCCCGTGCGTCTTCTCTAACTATGGGAGCCCGGGGGAGCCGTCTCGAGGCCCGGGGACCCCGGGAGGGGGTCTCCGATGGGGGCAGGGACAGCCTCGGCGGCGCGCGAGGGGGAGCCGCCTCTCGAGAAAGCAGGGGGGGGGGAGGGCTTACAGTCATCGGCCTGACCTAAGGAACGATGAAGAAGGAAAGAAGCCCCTTGCTTCAAAGGAGTAACGCATAGGGAGCGATACATAAAGCATGCGAACCTAAGGAACGACCGAGCCCCTTTTGACTAGCAAGTGTTCCTTATCCAAGCCGCTCACTGTATTAGAAGAGATCGGCCCTTTTGGAAAACCTGAACAAGTTCCCCCCTACATCCTGGGACACCCCCACGAGCGCCACGACGACGACCGCGATGAGCCGGAACACCGCCGCGAGCGCCACAACGACCGCGAGGAGCCCGAGGAGCATCGAGAACCGCACCGCGTTGCCTTTCGCAGCGGCCGCCCGTCAGCCCGCCCTGCCCCCGGGTGTGCGCCGCCGGCAGCGAGGCGCACGACCCAGCGCATCCGCCACGGACGAGCGCCGCACTCGACTCCACGGGGCGCTGCCCACACGCGTGCCCCATGCCCTCACACGGCAGGTGGCTTGGACCAAGCCAACTGCCTCCTCCTCCTCCTCCTCCTCCTCCTCCTCCTCCTCCTCCTCCTCCTCCTCCTCCTCCTCCTCACTCCTCCTCCTCCTCCTCTCCTCCTTCCTTCCTCCTCCTCCTCCTCCTCCTCCTCCTCCTCCTCCTCCTCCTCCTCCTCTGCTTCCTCCTCCTCCTCTTCCTTCAGCATATCGCGTCGGCCTGACCTTCTGCGTCGGCGTCCATTGGTGCGATTAGCGCAGGTACCACGGCGAAAGGGTCCCCTGCTCCCCTGGGGCCGCCAGGGTCGGCTCGCGGTCGGCACGACCCGACCCGCCTGGCCCTGGTGCGCAAGACTGCTCGGCACCTGGTGGAGTGCAAGAGTGTCTTTTCTCGGAGTTGGGCTCGGCTTGATGTGTGGCAGCATCTCGACCAGGCGGCCGTCGATTTCTTTCAGACTCGTTTTATGGATGTGTCCTTGCACAACTCCGAGCTGCACGTTGATCGCCTCGTGGCCGAGGCGGAGAGGCGAGGACGCAAGCACAAGCAGAAGGTCACCAAGAGACGGAAGGTCTCGGCAGAGAGTACATGTGTGGCAGGAGCCAGTCGGGCCCATCGGTCCTCGACGCCACGAGCACTGCCAAAGGCCATCGACAGTGGCAGCGGTTCCCTCAACGCCTCGCAGCAGGCTGATGGCAAGCCGAACTTCTGGGGCAAGTGCTGGGACAGGCACGGCGACGGCCCCCCCCGGCCAAGCCCAGGGAGTCCGACAAGCGGGACCTCCTGCGGCTGCTCCCGGGGGAGGACACCCGCAAGGCCCTCCGCGGCGTCAGCTGCAGAACGCACCTGGGGCAGACCACCATCGTGCCTCGGGCGACGCAGCGCCTCAGGACGGTGCCGTGGCCACGCTGGCACTGCCTCGTTCGAGCGGTGCGAGGTGCTCTCTTGGCCTGGCCAGGACCCGCGGCCGATCGCCGAGCTGGCTCTCCGTCCCCAGCCCCGGGGGGAGGCGAGCGCCTCACAGCGCGCCGCAGCACTTTGGTTTGCAGTGGGGGCCGCGCCGGGCGCCGCGCATCTGCCCGGTGGGAGGCAGCTGACGCTCCCGAGGAGGTGTGGGGGGCCACGTCGGAGGCCGAAGCTCTAGCGGTGCGGCTTTCGATTCGGCCCTGGAGAGGGAGGTGGCAGGTTTGACTGACGGTCATGGCATGGTCCTTCTCACTGGCGTGCCCAAAAGATACGAGCTGATGCGGCACAAAAGTGCATTGTTTGAGTGCCGCGAAAAAGTTTCCGGTGAGGCTTGCCTCCATGCTGGTTCTTTATACGAGCAGCTGCGCGCTGCTTTCGCGCTCAATTCCTTCTCGTCTACCAGGCTCGTTTATTAAGACGTCCTGGCAAATTGCGTGCACCTTACGACACTCCTGATGGTCCTGCTGGCCCGCAGCCTCGTGCTCACCTCGGGCATCGCCAAGGAGGTGCGCTCTCAGGAACTGGTGGACGACGTGGCGTTGAGTTAGGTCGACACGGATTCACGTGGTTCTCGAGAGCTGGCGACTGCCACCTCCGCATCTTGCAGGCCGGCTCGCAAGATTGGCCTGGTGCTGCAGCTGGAGAAGTCAGGCCACATTGCGATCAACGCCCAGACGGCCTACCACTTCAAAGGTTTTGCCAGGATGTCCAAGGTGAAGCGGCAGAAGCACACGACATATCTGGGCCACGACCTTACTGCCTCATCGGCAACGCGGTCAGAGCAGAAGACCAGGCTGAAGCAGATGCATGTGCGAATGTACCGCCTTCATATGCTCAAGAAAGGTGCAGGCAAGGCCAATGCAGCCAGGATCTGGAGTACGGGGGGCCTTCCTTCTGTGAAACATGGTGCTGCCGTCAGTGGCTTCAGCGACACCGAGCTGCGCCACATGAGGAGTCTTACTGGCGGCATGTGTGGGGATGTGGGCTCTGGTCGCCTCTCGCTGAATCTCGCCGTCCAGAAGCATCTACCGCACGACCTGCAGCATCCTGGTGCAGTATGCCGAGTGGATCTGGGACCTTCGAGTGTCGCCATCTCAATTGCAGCGGGCTTGTTTGGCCATGCGAGGCAAGACTGCCGAGCTCAGGGGCGGCTCCACCTGGACCAGCGCTGAAGGACCCTTCTCTGCGTTGTGGCCGACGCCCAGGAGAATGGGCTGGGACATGGCCAGCGCATCGGTCCTGATTGATGACACGTGGCGTCGCGCTCTTTGCTGCGTAGCTCGCCCGGCGAGTGCGGCACTACATCATGGTCCGCAGCCTGCAAAGATGGCAGAGCCACCGCATCCTGGAGCACCCTCCTGGCGCTCCACCTCATGGCGAGGACGGGCGGCGGCAACACATCTGGATGCGAGCGCTGAGGTAGGTCTCCGTGGCGCGCTGTCGAAGCGTGCGGCGGCTCCCCGAGGGCCTGGGAAGGCGGCGAGGCCCACGGCGGCTGTCGCGGACGACCTGGGGGGCTCCAGGGCGACAGGCGCCGCACGCCTCTGTTTGACGCGCAGGTGCACGCGAGCTGCTCCGTGGTGGTGCGCGGCTCTGTGCATCTGTGGGGACGAAAGCGCACCACAGCCTCGAGGGGGGGCTGCAACCCGTGCTCACGTCGGGCGAACCACCTGATCATGTCCTCGGTAACATGTGGGCCGATGTGTGTTGCCAGCCCTGGGGCGCCCAAGGCTGCGGGCCCCTCCAGCGTCACTCGTGCTCGCGAGGTCGGACTCGAGCAGGCGAACGCGACGACGAGGGTTCTCGCCTCTGCCGCCGAGCGAGTGGCCAAGCCTGCTGCTACGGTTACTCGCCTCCCTCCTCCGAGGCCCCGGGGGAGCGCAGCGGGTTCGGCGACCGACCGATCACGAGTTCGCTGCGTTCCCAGATGACGTCATGATCTGCCAAACCTGCTGGAGGCGGACTGCCACTCCGTTTCCTCCTTATCCTCCTCCTCCTCCTCCTCCTCCTCCTCCTCCTCCTCCTCCTCCTCCTGCAGCCGTCCTCCCTCAGGTATCTCTCTCTGGACGCACGTGTGATCATCAGGTGTTTGGGGGGCGGCCATGCGATTGAAAAGATCGGCCACGTCGTGCTATGCACACGCATTTCGGCGCATGCTGTGCGCGCACACAGGCTGTCCGTTGGCCTCGCGCGCCTGTGCAAGTCGAGGGGCGGGGGGTAAGGTGGGCGGGGAGACAGACTTGCACGCGGGGACTCCACACCATGACGGGGGAGTGGGTCCAGCCGCTAGTCTTCAGCCAGCTCGTCGTGCCGCCAATGCAGGAGGCCGCTGCCTCCGCCGTGCGTTGATGTGTCCATCATGCATCATGCGCGCAGCACTCGCATTGGGTGAGTGCTAGTCCTTTCGTTATGATCGAGAGTTTCTCGAATCGCACTTGCCGCCTCTCTGCATTGTCTCCACTCTCTCCTCCTCCTCCTCCTCCTCCTCCTCCTCCTCCTCATCATCATCATCATCCTCCTCCTCCTCCTCCTCGTCCTCCTCCTCCTCCTCCTCCTCCTCCTCCTCCTACTCCTCCTCTCGGGTCGATTACTCACGGGGGGCAGTAACCTGTGGGACGATCGAGGAGGTGCACAAAGGTCGCCCTATTCGGGCACTCAAGGGCCCATACACTGCCACCGCGGCCCCAAAAAGGTTGTGGAAAGGTGCGCCTTTCGTAACCCCCCGTGGATTTCCCCCCCCACACCCCTCTCCGCTGTGTTGTTTCCCGCCCCCCTCTTCACCCCCTTGTATTTCCCCCCGCCCCTCCCCGTTGCCGTCAGTCCGATACTTCACCTCCAGACCCACCTACGGGAAGCCCCCCAAACCGTCGGAGATCTTCTGGAGAACCTCCAGAAAGCAATGAAACCCTCAGAGAGCCTTTGACGATCACCGACGGCCTTCCTCCCACGCCCTCCTCTGACCCACGAACGATACACACACACACACACACACTCAAACCCATAGGGAGGAGGAATGGGGAAGAGCAAGGTCTGGGTGCGAGTTGTCGGACCCCGAGGGGGTTTCCCGTTCAAGCGGAGACCCCATCCGACAACACGCAACCGTGGCCTCCCCCAGAATTCCGCCCCAGAATTTCTAACGGAACTATGGGTGTGGGTGTTAGTTGTCAGCTCGTGATCCTCCTCCTCCGAGGCGACGATGGCGGCGGCGATGCCAGAGCGCAGAGCGTAGGCAGGGCGTCTCTCAGGGATGGCGAGTTGCATCCAGTGAACTAGCTAAAGAGGGCCACGGAGACCCGCTCTGGGCGGCAGATCCGCAGGTCGGTCTCGAGACCTGCTCCGCACCGCCCGGAGCTGGCCCCGAAACGGCGGTGAAAGGTGAGTACAGTCGCCCCGACTGTATGCTGTCTCGGGGGCTCTGGCAAGCGGGGCAGATGAGCAGATGAAAAGGAGGATGGGGGGAAGGAGGGATGGGGATCGAATAAGGATCAACATGAGCTCGTTTCCAAACGATTCGCGACAACGCCCTTTACTGGGGCCGCCCAGGTAACGTCGCGCTTCGCGATGGCCCAGTAAGAGCACCCATTTTTTAAAAGACCGTTCGCCCCTCGCTGCTTACGTGTCACTCAACACATATACCCAGTACCCTCGGCACCCGCCCTCTTCGTCTTCGATCGTACCCCCTTTCGGGGCACAGTTCCTTGCCTGCCACGTGTGGTCGGCGTCGCCCCTCAAACTGGAAGAGGGAAACATGGAACAGGTGAGCGAGCGAGGAAGGGCGGAGGGAACGGGACGGGAGGGGGGCAAGAGGAGAAGGGATGGGGGCACGAGGGAGGGAGGGAGCGTGGAGGAGCAACGCACGCTCGAGCAGGAGAGGGGGGAGAGGACAGAGACGAGCAACAAAGGCCTCCTAGATGGGGTCGCAGTAGATGGGGTCGGAGGATCGCGCCGCATCGCCGATACATCGGCGATGCATCGGCGACGTCGGCGTGAAGCACATCGGGCCCCACATCGAGCCGCATCGCCGATGCATCGGCGATGCGGCGCGATCCTCCCACCCCATCCACTCGGACCCCATCTGGGAGGCCGGAAAGCCAGAGCTTCGGCGGGCGGACCCGGACGGGCGGGCCGGGCGGGCGGACCCGGACGGGCGGGCCGGGCGGGCGGACCCGGACGGGCGGGCCGGGCGGGCGGGCGGGGGCAGCCGAGCGGGCGGGCCTCTCCAGCGCAGGCAGAGCGAGGGGGCCCCGACACGGGCTGGCCGGGCGGGGCGGGGCCCCGACGGGCAGGCCTCGGGCGGGCGGGCGGGCGGGCGCTGCCGAGCAGCGAGCGGAGGAAGGGGCCTGCGCGGTCGGGTGCGGCGGCCGGGCCCGGACGGGCAGACGAGCGGGCCCCCACGGGCGGGGGGGGGGGTCGGGCGGGCGGGGCGTCGAAGGGAACGTCGCGCAGACCGTGATCCTCCTCCTCCTCCTCCTCCTCCTCCTCCTCCTCCTCCTCCTCCTCCTCCTCCTCCTCCTCCTCCTCCTGCAGAGTGCGAGAGGAAGCGTGACGCAAGCGCGCGATTCTCGGGCGTCGAGGGAACAGCGCCTCAGTAAATCCTATGGAGTCGCCATGCGACAGCGCGATTTCAATGTACATTGCAGGAAAATCTCGAGCGAGACGGCGAGTCCTAAATGAATTGTGAGGACGTCTCAAGCGCGAGCCGTTACTTTATGTAGCCGGAAGACCAAGAACGCAAATTGAGCCGGAATACGTCCCCTTCAAAAAACAAATGCAAGCCCCGCAGGGAGCATACAATGCGCGCCGGGCAAAGGGGATCAACCACATTGTCTTCAGACGTGCCAACTCAACAAACAAATGGGAGAGAGGGGGGTGGAGCAGAGGGAGGGGGGACGGAAGGAAAGGAGGAGGCGGGGAAGGGAGGGGGGAGGGGAAAAGCAGCAATGGAGCGGGGAGGGAGGAGAGAAGCGAAGGAAGATGAGGAGGAAGGGGGCAGAGCCATTCGGATGGTACAGGTGCCACCAGCATCGAGCATCGAGGAGGAGGAGGAGGAGGAGGAGGAGGAGGAGGAGGAGGAGGAGGAGTGGAGACGAGGAGGGGGAAGGAGGTGGAGGACGAGGAGGAGGGGAGGTGGAGGAGGAGGAGGAGGAGGAGGAGGAGGAGGAGGAGGAGGAGGAGGCGGGAGGAGGAGAGCAGGAGGAGGGAGGTGGCGGGGCGCGGGGCGGGGGGGCTGCTGGGGGTGATTTCCTAGTTAATTCGTTGATCTGTTGAGAGCAAGCATGGCCATGCGCCAGCCAAGTTTTAACTGCCAAATCCGGCTGGCCGTGCACGGCCTTGGGCTGCACCGAGAACCGAGAGCCGAGGAGGAGGAGGGATCGAGGGCGGGGAACGCAGGAAGAGGAAGGGGGCGACGCGAAAGGGATGAGCCACAACAGGTTGAGGTCAGCTTCTCCAGGTGGCCCAGAGCTCGCGCCCAATCGGGGGGGGGGAAAGAAAGGGGAACAACAAGTGACATAAACATAAAAACTCGGAGGTCGCGCGGATATTTCTCGGATGCGCTGGATCCCCCTCCCTGGCGCGCGGAGCGCGCCAGGGGCGGCGCTGGAGGCGGCGCCAGGGGACCCCAGCGCCGATCCGAGAAATCCGCGCGGACCTCCGAGTTTTTATGTTTATGTCACTTTTTGTCCCCCTAAGAGAGGAGGAGGAGGAGGGCACGCTCGCCCCGCTCACCAGAGCCCCCCCCTGCGAAGCGGCGAAGCGGCCGCAGGCTGGCACGAGGCCACGGGCCTCCTGTGCCGGCCCTCCTCTTCCCCCCCGCCCGCTGCCGCCGCACGCTGCCCCATGCCCCCGGGCTGAACCTAAACGCTGTTTTTCGTTTTCGTTTTGTTTTCGTTTTCCCTCGCTGTTGTCTCCCATCCGCCCTTGCTGCAAAACGAAGTCGAAAGGAAAACGGCCCACGAAATCACCAAAAGCATCGTTTAGGTCCAGACCTGCCCTGCCCGGCGGTGAGGGCACGCGATGAGGAACCGTTGGAGAAGGAATCCAGGGTCTGGAAGCTGGTGGAAGTCCAATCGCGGATTTGCCGTGGACATCACCGCCGCCCTCCTCGGACGAGGAACCCTCCAGGGCCTCAAGCATCCTCGGCGCATTCCTTAACGAGAGCCCCTACCGTACTCCCTCGGTCCCTTCCCCCCTTCATTTCTTTACACTCATCCGCTCTTTGCCCCCCTCGCTCTCCGCCTCCTCCTTCTCCTCCTCCACCTCGTCCACGTCCTCCTCCTCCTCCGCCTCCTCCTCCTCCTCCTCCTCATCCTTTCCTTTTCTTTGTGAACGACTCATCCCTCTCGCACACCGAGACGGTTCGGTAGGCGGGCCGGGCGTTTCGTCTGAGACCTCCTCACCACTCGTGATCCTTAATCTGAAAATCGACAACCGGTTCATGAATAGAGGGCGGGTCGCTTTTAAAATGTGGTTCTCGCCTTAGCGCCGCACACCCTCGCTGTACAAGTGCGAAAGTGTTTGACGGATAGAGGGTTGTCCGATTTAAAAATGTGGTTTTCGCATCAGCGCCGCGCACATTTGTGCTTTTTATGTTTTAAAAGCGCTTCACGGATGGATGGCGGTTCCTTTACAAAATGTGGCTATCGCCTATCGCCGCGCACATTCGTCTGAAACGTGTCCACAAGTTTCACTGACGGAGGACGGTTCCTTTTCACAATGTGGCTCTCGCATCAGCGCCGCGCACAGTCGTCTTAAAAGTTCGCAACAGGTTCAAGGTATTGTACGACTGACGTCCCAGAAATCGTGTGTCGGCAAGGTATAAGATTGTCATGGCGCAACAGTCACATCGAATCGCGATGCCGAAGTCACAGGAGTGGCGTTCTGGCACGACTCGGGATCGTCAACACACACTATAAACGTCGATTCGCGGCGTTGAAGTCCCAGGATTGGTTTTGAACGGTACAGGATGTTCAAACGATTGTCTTCCAGCGGGGCGCGCAGGGGCCCCTCAAGAGGGAACGTGGAGGGAGGACTTTTGTTGCAACATCGCGGGTGAGTCCTGGGTGAACACTGGTCCTCCTCCTCCTCCTCCTCCTCCTCCTCCTCCTCCTCCTCCTCCTCCTCCTCCTCCTCCTCTTTCTCCTCCACCTCTTCCTGCTCCTGCGTGGGGGGTGGGGAAGGGCGGCGGGGAACTGGGGCCAGGCACGCCCGAGCTCGTACGGCGAGCTCTCGCGCCGTAGAACTGCCTGTGCGGCGTCCGAGGCTCTGGCAGGCGGTTCACCATGCTCGGCCCCCGGTGGCCCGGTGCGGGCCCTGGGGCGGTGAGACCTTGATCGGGGCGGGAGAGCTGGCCAGGAGGGGCCCCAGAAGGGGCCCGTGGACCCATGCTCAGCGGACTCCCTGAACGTGCGGCAAAAGCCCATGCGCCCCTCGAAGATGACCCGGGCTCCCCGGCTCGGCGAAAACACCACACTGCCTGCGCCGCTGCAACGCCTGACCTTCCCTTACCCGGGTACATCGAGCATCCAACCACACTTCGCCACATGCGGCCCGTCTACGTCCTGTGTCCCCAGGGCCTCACAGGTCGACTGGTGAGGCGGCTTGCCATGACCCAAATTCGCACGGGCTAACCCCAGAACCATTTGGACGCCTGTCAAACCGCAGCCCCGGTGCGCCTCTGCTAGTCGCTGGACTTCTCTTAGAGCCACCCTGTGCACCTGACCGCGCAGGCTCCACATCTTCTTGGAAAGGTCACATGGTCCGCTGAGTAGGGCGAAGTCCCTGCGTAAGCCCGCGCCCATGGACACGATACCGCGCGCCCTCTCATTAGCGAGAGACACGATCTCGAGCTTCCGCTCGCGGCGAAGCCGCGGCCAGCTGTAGCGACTGGTCTCCAAATGGGGCCGCGCCACGAGCGCGATCGGCAGCAACGACTCAACGACCTGCTGTAGTTCCACTAGCCCTCTGTGCGGAGGTGGTTTAGAGTCCGTTTTGTTCCACCCCCTTCTTCCCCTTCGGGGAATGGTTTATCATTGGTCCCTATTAATAAACACCCCCTCCCCCACCCGGCCAGCAGCCAACCCAGAACCATGCGCACACCGTGAGGGCCCCCCCACCATCTCTGTCAAAAAGCCATACAAACTGCACATTGCGGGGACCACCCTGCCAACACCCTCCACAATCCCTGTCAAAAAACAATACGACATGCACATTGCAGCAAAATCTGGACAGTGCGCAGGCGTCCTGTGAGCACGTTGTAGTGTCTTTTGACAGGGATGGCGGGGCACCCTTAGTGAAGCCGATTTGTGCAGGACCACCATCCGTGTCAAAAACAATGCAAGGTGCACGTTGCGACAACGTCGTGGGCATCCTGGCCTCCCGCGATCACTTTGTATTGTTTTTGTTGACAGGGACGGCGGTGGTGCCCGCATGATGATGCTTGCCGTGCGCAGGCCCAGAACAATGCTGACGCCCCCCGCATCAGCATCTGGACCATGCGGACGAGGGGGCATCACGCTTTTTACAAGGATGGCACACCAACCGCATGTGGAGCCCGCGGCGAGCGTCGCGCACCTGGCGTCCGCTTTGGTTCCCAGTGGCTGTCCATCCAGTGGCGACCCCTGGCTATGCAGAGACTCGAATGCCAATTATGTGGTGGGAGGGCGGGTGGGAGTGAGCTAGACGGCTTGCGTGCGGAGAGGGTGTCTTGACCCCTCCCCCTACCACGTCCCCCTGGGCCTGAAGGGGGAAGGGGCCGCGGGTGGTTGAAACGTCTGTTTTGGCCTAAGGTGGCGCCAAGACAACCCAAGAGAGCTCAAGATGACCTCAAAGATCGCTCACGATAGCCCTCGATGACTCAAGATAGCTCCTAACAAGCCTACACGAGGCTCCAAGACCGCCCCAAGACGGCCCCACGTGGCCACGGAGCCTCTCAAGGACGCCCTCGAGAGGCCAAAATTCTTCAAAAGCCGAATGAAGATTAATGTTGATTACCGTCTCGCTTTTCGCTTTCAATGGGCTCTTGAGGCTTCAAGATGGCCCCAAAATGGCCCAAGAGAGCCCCAAGACAGGCCCCAGACATGCCCAAGGCGGGCCTAAGAGCGCCCAAGAGCGCCCCAAGAGCGGCCCAAGAAGGCCCCTAGAGGCGACTTTTCGGGTTCCGAAACCAAAAACATAATTATCCCGGCAAAGCAACCTAACAGCCATGTGTAGGAGCATATCTGGAAGCATTCCCCTTAAGATTCGGATGAGAATCAAGTTGTAGAATTCTGCTGTTCTCGCAGTCGTTGTCGCATTCGCGAGGACAGTCGCAGTGGCAACGGCAGTCGCAGTCACAGCCTCAGCCTGCCTCAGCCTCAGCCTCCGCCTGCCTCAGCCTCAGCCTGCCTCAGCCTCAGCCTCAGCCTGCTTCAGCCTCAGCATCAGTCTGCCTTCGGCCTCGGCCTCAGCCTCAGCCTGCCTCAGCCTCAGCCTGCATCAGCCTCAGCCTCAGCCTCAGCCTGCCTCAGCATCAGCCTGCCTCAGCCTCAGCCTCAGCCTCAGCCTGCCTCTGCCTCAGCCTCAGCCTGCTTCAGCCTCAGCCTCAGTCTGCCGTCGGCCTCGGCCTCAGCCTCAGCCTGCCTCAGCCTCAGCCTGCATCAGCCTCAGCCTCAGCACGAAGCGACCCAGCTAGAAGGACAAAGCGCTGAATGTACACCGATGTGTTCGACGACTGCGTATGTAATGATGTGACGATATACAGACTGAGCCCTTCGTGAATGTCTACATGTTTTTCTGACGCCTACAAACGGCGCTGACGTGTGTGAGAAAATTGTCCGCGCAGCAAAAGCCGGCGAAGCGTGCGGGAGCTCGCATGCTGAGACAGACTACGTCTGCAGACCGCCAGCTGCAAAAGTTGCGAGCGGCTCTTGGAAGATGTTTACGGAACGGAGCTACGGTGTCTGAAAACATTGGCATCGAAGGGAAGAGCCTCGGAGCCCTGCAACCTGAGAAACACCGCAGGAACTCGCATACTGAAAAGGAATGCATTGCAAACCGCACGCTGCGAACCCTGCAGGCTGAGAAGCACCGCAGGATGTCGCATGCTGAAAAAGCACTTGTACTGCAGAGCGCTAGCATCTATCTCGGGCTCGGACCCCCCCGTCCTGATCCAGAACGTGTCCGGCCACGGCCTGAAAATGCCGTTCCAACTCCCGAGGATCAGCTGGCACTCCGGCTCTGGGACACTCCAGTACGTCTTGAGCACCTTGAGCCAGGCCCCATCTCGGGATCCCCACAGCACGCTGTACTTGACCGAGACCGTGCCGAACTCATAACAATTGACCTCCGAAGGACCTGCGAGTGCAGGCTGAGAAACACCACGCGATTGCAGGGCACGGCATTGCGTGTCACATGAGTGCAGGCTGAGAAGCACCACATCTCGTTTGCCAGAGATCACTCCCAGGTTATTTGATCCCGCAACACCAGCCACGGCGTAGCTGCCACAGGGGCCGCAGATAGCAACGGTTCGGTCACCCAATTGGCGTTCCGGTGAGTCACAATTCGCGCGTGGCTCCACGAGCCTGTGTAGCGCGATTTGCGGGGCACCAGTGTGCTGTAGGTGTTGTTGCCGTAGCAGAAGACGGCCTCTGGAGCCCAGTGCGGATTCCAGCGGACAGCGTAGACCCTGTGGACGCCATTGCGGATGACGTCGCGCGCACCTTCGATATGTGCCACCCATCGAAGCCAGTCAAATGCTGAGCCATCGGTGATGTCAACAGCACCTGGGGCAGTCTCGCCATGGTGGTAGTGCAACAGCGATTGGAGAGCGGCGCTGGCTTCGTCGCGGCCCACAATCTGGCGCGAGCAGGCTGCCTCTTGCAGGTGCTCCTGTGTGAAGAGCAGTGGGGCATCACCGCCAGTCTCGGCAGGCTGAGCAGCGCCACCGTCAGGCACGGCAGTCTGAGCAGCGCCGCCACGAGGAACATGAGGCTGAGCAGCGCCAGGCTCAGGCACGGCAGGCTGAGCAACGGCGCGTGGTGGACCGACATAGGTGGGCTCATCGGGTCGGCCGTTCTTATGGTAATGCAGGCGCATGGCTGAACCGTCTGCACGACGGAACTCGAAGAAGTGCCTGCCGTGGCCATCCGTGTTGGAGTAGTTAGGGTCGCGCTCTGTCTCGATGATGCGAAAGAGAACCTGGGCGATGCCCTGCCCGATTATGCGCTCAGCGAAACCCGGAGCGGCAGACCGAAGCAGTTGCTTCCAGTCGTAGGACGGGTCGTTTGTTACGTCTTTGAACGACAAGTTGTTGACAATGCACTCGGCGCGCAGCGCGCGCTGCCACTGGCAGGCGGTCTTGCCGCCCATCCCTGGTGTACGGCGGATGTCTTCGAGGTGAGCCTGCTCAAAGACCACGTCGACACCTGGCTGAGGAGTCGGTGCGGGCGGATCCGGCAGAATCTCCCACGGGCCATCGCACGGGGCCGGGGGTGGCGGGGGCGATGCCTTGCCGCGTGCTGGCATTGTGACAAGGCAGGCTGAGGAGCACCGCCGCGGCTGGACGGCCAGGTGAAACTCGAGCAAACATGGTTAAGGATGATGATGATGGTGTTGATAGGAAACCCGGTATCAGCGAGTTGATGTACAATGAGGTGTCCGCAAACGAGACACTGCTGTCAACGCTGTTATAACTAACCACAAACGAGACACTGCTATCAACGCTTGCACAATTAAAAAGAAACGCTGGCATTGACACTACTAGCAATACCAAAGTGGAGTTTAAACGAGGCACTGCCATCAACCGATTCAACTTCCAATGAAAGAAGATCACAAATGAGTTCACTCTGAAGTGACCCATGGGTATCAATGCGAGAAGTCTCTGCAAACTATTCACTCATGGCGACCGCCGCGCACACGCGTGTAGGAAATCGTTGATGATGATAGTGATAATGGAGTGGGGGCCAGTAATGCAGATACACTGCTGTGCATTCACTTGCTGCGAAAAGAAACTCTGTATGAATGAGTTGATATATAATGAGTTGTCCACAAACGAGACACTGCTATCAACGCTTGTATAAGTAAAAAGAAACGCTGCTATCGACACTTCCCCCAATACTAAAGTTGTCTTTAAACGAGTCACTGCCATGAACGGCTTCAACTACAGTGTAACGAAAGGAACTGCAGGCTGAGAAGCACCGCAGGCCAACGTGAACCAGTCGTGGTGATGAGGATGAGTGAAATCTGCGATGATGATAGCGATCATGAAGTCGGTTGTAGGAACCCACTTTTGTAGTAACCAACATACACTGGTATGCATTCACTTATGGTGAAAGGAAACTCGGTATCAGTGAGTTGATATAGAATGAGTTGTCCGCAAACGAGACACTGCTATCAACGCTTTTAGAACGAAGCGAACCCATCAGAACACTGTTATCAACGGAAAGAATGCTGTAGAAGGACAAAGCGCTGAATGTACACCGATGTGTTCGACGACTGCGTATGTAATGATGTGACGATATACAGACTAAGCCCTTCGTGAATGTCTACATGTTTTTCTGACGCCTACAAACGGCGCTGACGTGTGTGAGAAAATTGTCCGCGCAGCAAAAGCCGGCGAAGCGTGCGGGAGCTCGCATGCTGAGACAGACTACGTCTGCAGACCGCCAGCTGCAAAAGGTTGCGAGCGGCTCTTGGAAGATGTTTACGGAACGGAGCTACGGTGTCTGAAAACATTGGCATCGAAGCGAAGAGCCTCGGAGCCCTGCAGCCTGAGAAACACCGCAGGAACTCGCATACTGAAAAGGAATGCATTGCAAACCGCACGTTGCGAACCCTGCAGGCTGAGAAGCACCGCAGGATGTCGCATGCTGAAAAGCACTTGTACTGCAGAGCGCAGGCTGCGAAACCTGCAGGCTGAGAAGCACCGCAGGAACTCGCATGCTTTCGAACACTACTGCTCGAGACCGCAGCTGGAGAGCGGCAGACCGCAGGCTGAGAAGCACCGCGGGCAGGGAGACTTGCAAAACTCAGATGTCCTGATCGTCTTGGAGGAAGTCACGCCAGTCCGGCGGCTGCCAAGAATCGATGATGCGCCTGGAGCCACCGCCCGTGCTGCCGCCGATGTCCAGGTAGTCGCCATCGCCCCTGAACAGACGGCCGTGCCCCAACGCCAGAATCGCTTGGTTGCGGATTTGAAGCAGCGCTCCGCTCTCAAACATCTGCAACACGTCCAGCTGCCTGCGCGTGAAGTTCGGCTTTGGCTGGCCAGCCTGGGCAGACAGATGGAGGGAAAGCCGCTCCCCCTCGTTGTAGCGCGCGATGGCCTCGGCCTTCTGGTGGTGCAGCCGGCGCCGCTGTTGCCGCAGAGCTTCCTCGGGAACTGCTGCATCACGGCCCTCACTGTGATCAGCTTGCAACGCTTGCGTTAGCCAATCAACGTCGAAGCGCCCTGAGAAGGCCAGCACCTCCCAGATCTGTTTGGTACCGGCCACACGTTGCAAATGGCGATGCCACCGCTTACGCTTCTGGTCTTTCACAAACTTGGCGACGCTACCCAGACCTGCACCCTTGGCCTGGCCACCTTTTCCCGCAGGCTGAGAAGCACCGTGAGAACCTTTCTTACCGCCTGGCCCTTTGTTAGGACCCTGCGGAACCGCATGGCCCCCTTGTGGCGCAGACTTGCCTTTCGCTTTTCCCTTTTCGATATCCCGTTCCTGAAGCGCACGCTGCTGCCGCGACTGCTCGTACTGGTCGCGAGCTACTCTGACCAATTCCTGGCGCTCAGGCTCCGTGAGAACGTAGCGCATGTCGTCGATGTTCTTGCTCCGCAGAAAGTCATGTCGAAGCTTAAGGACAGAGAGAATGGCTCGGCCAGTCTCCTCCTGAGACGCAAAGGCCGCGTCATATTCCGAGCCAGGCTGAGGAGCGCCAGCTGGATTAGTGTCCGCTGGCTCCGTGGACTTCCTCTTTTTGAAAAGCAAGAGACTGAGATGATGGAGGACTTTCGGATCGTACTCCTCGTCGTACCTGTCGTCCCAAAGCTGCCTCAGCTCCCTGTGCAAGTCGTCCGCGCGATTCTGAACGACATCCTCGACGTAGTCGGGATCACCCGGTGAAGTCGGTGAAAGCGGAGGAGTAGAACTCGGCGACCGATCCCAATGCACAGAAGACTCGCGGTCCGCCTGTACGCTGACGTCGGCGTCGGAGACGTTTTCGACGACAATCTTCCGCCTCTTGCTCTCCCCAGGCTGAATAGCACCAGGGAGAGTGAGCACAACCGCCACCGCATCGTGTGCGTCGTTGCGCATGCCACGATCCGTAAAAGACGCGCCAACGGCAATGGAGCAGAAACGGGCGACTGCTCCGCAGACCGCGACGTGGTCGCCTTTGAGGTCGGCCGGAGTGGCATGGACCTCCCATACCTTCTCGTCGTTCTGCTGGCGCTGGTAAGCCTCCCGCGCCTCCTGGAAAGTGAGGTTGTCGTCGCCGACTACAAGCAGAACGACTGCCTGGTTTAGATTCTCAAGAATCTTGGCCAGGCCGTCCAGGTGCAAGCGGAGATGGCGAACTGTCCGCTTTCGAGTCTGGATGGTCGGCGGTTTCTTGCCGCACACGATGTGCATGTTGGCGATCACCACGTGGAACTTGTCATGGCCTGGTTTGTTCACCTCAAAATGTGAAATAACAGCATCAATCTCTCGGCCGCTAGGAGGCCTGTAAACTTTGCTGTCTTCGCACAGAGTCAGTTCCGCAGGCTGAGAAGCACCGCGGAACCCCCAGAGAGTCAAGTAGTTGTCGACCTCCGAGAAGCGAATGCCATCACCGAAAGGCTTACTGAGGATCTCTGTCACGTTGATCCCTGCTCGGCGAAAGCCTTCACGGAACGCACCGACCTCGCAGCCACAGACAATATCAGCATCAGCGGTCTCCACTATCGTGGCGCACAACCTTCCGAAGTTAGCGCAGTGAGTGGCCGCCTGCTTACCAGTCATCATGCCCTGCTCGAACCCGAAATTGAACGAGGCGACCGTGAAAGACGCAGGCTGCACAGCGCCAGAACCAGGCGTCTGTCCACCTTCCTCCGCAGGCTGAGAAGCACCGCGAGGCGGCGCAGGCTGAGAAGCACCGCGAGGCGGCGACACTTCGGACGAGCCTCGCGGAGCAGAGGCTGCGGATGAACGTTGGACATGGGGGTACGGCCAGGGGAACGCCATTGCAATCAAAACTCAGTGGTCTGCAGTGAATGAATGCAGTGGCACGATTGAATGCAGAGGACTGCAGTGTCACTAGCAAGTCCTGAACCAAACACAGCTGTGGCGGAAGGAGTATGAAGCGTCTGGCTATTCAAAATGTGGCCCGGGAATGGAGTTCTGGGAACTCGAAGACCAGGAAGTGGACTAGAGTTGGCTCCGGGCATCCAAAATGTGGCCCGGGAATGGAGTTCTGGGAAATGGAAGAGCACGAAGTGGCTTACAGTTGGCTCCGGGCATCCAAAATGTGGCCCGGGAATGGAGTTCTGGGAAATGGAAGAGCACGAAGTGGCCTACAGTTGGATCCGGCCCCCCAGAATGTGGCCCGGGAATGGAGTTCTGGGAAATAGAAGAGCACGAAGTGGCCTACAGTTGCATCCGGCCCCCCAGAATGTGGCCTGGGAATGGAGTTCTGGGAAGGCGAAGAGCACGAAGTGTGTGACTGTTGGTGAAAAACGAGCCCGGCTCACTGCCGCCCGGCAACTCCCAACACCTGCCCGGACCCCCCTGTGGAGTGATCTGCTGCTCTCTTTTGATCCCACTAGAAACCTATCAGTCTTCGCTGTTAGGTAATTAACGACGCGCTCCTTTTTAAGCCGAGGACCCCAAAAGGGTTCAGATCATCGGCGCACCTGAACACATGTATTGCTCTCCCCTGGGCTATTCGCCCTTATCGCCGACTCTAACAATTTGGCGGCGCGCAGTGCGGGGTAGGGGTAGGGGGGAAGGCTTCTTAGAAGCACCCTGCTTCTTAGGTCCCGGCCTTACATCGCTATAGATGAGGCCAGCGCCTTCTAAGAAGTAGGGGTGCTTCTAAAAAACCTTTCCCCCCTCCCCCTACCCCCCTGTGCGCGTGGAAGGACAGTCCACACGGATGGTGAGGATGAGCGACTTTCCAGGGTTGCTCCTGGCATCCTGCCCCCTCGGCCCAGCCTTGGTCACTTCCGCTGGCCGTGAACCGCTCGGAAAGTGTCGACATGACCTTCCAGGGACGCTGCCTCCTTGTCGCGGACCTTTAGAATGCGCGTTGACTGCAGATGGGGACGGAGGATCGCGCCGCATCGCCGATGCATCGCCGATGCATCGCCGATGCCTCGGCGACGCATCGGCGACACATCGGCGACGCATCGGCGACACATCGGCGACACGTCGGCGACGCATCGGCGACGCCGGTGATGCATCGGGGAAGTCAGTGTGGAGAAAATCGGGCTCTGCATCGAGCCGCGCGGCGAACGCATCGGCGATGCGGGGGGCGATCCTCCGACCCCATCTGCTCGGACTCCACTTGGGAGGCCTAGAGCTGCGGAGGCTGAGGACCCGGGCGCGCTCGAAGCGCGGTAGGCCCGACGCTGTCGCCAGCTGCTGCCATCTCCTGGGGACGTACAGTCGGGCTTGATTGGAGAGGACACGCGAGAGGACAAAAGACCTTTTCGAGGGCCACATCGCCACAGGAATGTACGAAGCATGGGTCGCGAGACACAGGACACAAGGGTACCCTTGATCTGGCAGGGTCCTACTAATCCGGGCCGCCTGTAGTTGGAAGGTTGAGCGAGCCTGACAGTCAACGCGTGTGAGAAGGATGCTTGGCAAGGATGCAAGCCCCTTGGACGCCCAACGTTGAACGTCTTTGAGCGAAGGGTTGCCTAAGGATAGGCCGAGTAGGCAAGGATGCAAGTGTACCCCTTGCGGATGTCACTCAACCTTGTCACGCGTGTTGACTGACTCCTGCCCGTCCTCTCCCTGGTGGCCCCCTCCCTCAACCCTGCGTCTGCCCGCCGGGGCCCTCCCCCATTTTCCCTCCCGCTCCCTGTCTTCCTCATCCCCCCCCCTCCCCCACTCCACCCCCCAGCGAGCCTTTTGCCCTGTCTGTCCTCTGCCTGGTAGCCCCCTCCCTTCGGGAGCGGCCAAGAGGGGGGTGTCCACGAGGGGGGGGTGCAAATCATGACCGGCGGCATGCGCGCGGCCCAGCGGGGGGACCAGGGACGTGATGAAATAAGACGAGGCGCCACGAAATCGGGGGAAATATCACGGCCTCCGCCATGATATCCCCCCCCCCTAGTCATCACCCCCCTCTTTGCCGCCCCCGATCCCTCCGTCCCGCGTCTGCCCGCCGGGGGCCCTGCCAATCGCAGGGCCCGAGCAGGCGCCAGAAACTGGCGGCGAGCACACCGGGCAGAGCGAGGGCGGGCGGCGGTCGAAGGAGTCTCCCCCGCCACTTGGAGCTCCAGCGATCAAACTTCTGGAGCGCGTTTCTGTATGTTCGGCGATGACGGGCGTCAAGGGGGGGGGGGGGGCGGGGGGGGTATGACGTGACGGCCCCCCCCCGCCGTGTGGCTCCGGCACCACAGCCGCGCCCGCGCGCACGACGCGACGAGCGATGAGCGACGAGCGACGAGCGACGACGACGACGCGAGCAGCATGTAAGTGGCGATCTGCCCATTGCGCCTGTGTGCACCACAGCGCTCGCGTGCACCACACCGCGCGTGTGCACCACAGCGCCTGCGTGCACCGCAACAGCCGCGTGCAACGCACCGCCCGTGTATACCACAATACTTGGGAGCACGACAGCGCCGGTGCACATACACCGCAGCAGCCATGTGCAACACAACGCCTGTGTACACCACAGTGCTTGCGTGCACCGCAGCGCCCGTGCACGCCACAGCGCCTGTCTACACCACAGCATCTGCGTGCAACGCAGCGCTGGTGTGCACCACAGTGCCTGCGTGCATAAGACAGGTAGAAAGAGCATGTACGTGGATCTGCTGCGGACAACTAAACGCCACGCCAGGAAACTTCTGATAATCGAATGCGACGTTTTTCCCTCCTCCCTCTTCCTGTGCTGTACACAGGAGCTGCTGTGCCCAGCAGGAGCTGCTGCACAGCAGCTCGTGTGGTGTACACAGGAGCTGCTGCACAGCAGCTCCTGTGGTGTACACAGGAGTTCCTGTGGTGTACACAGGAGCTGCTGTGCCCAGCAGGAACTGCTGTGCTGTACACAGGAGCTGCTGTGCCCGCAGGCACGGTGGCACAAACTGACGCTGTGTTGCACGCGGCTGCTGTGGTGTACATCGGCGGCGTGGTGTACACAGGCGCTGTGGTGCACGCGGGCACTGTGATGTACACAAGTGTTGTGGTGCATATCGCCACCTACATGTTCGTGCTACCCGTCCTCCGTCATTCCTAAGCATTCCCAGACGCCGCCGGCGCGAAACGTGACGTCATCGACCCCCTCCCCCCCCAAATGATTGCCGCCATCGGCCCGGACTTAAAAACAGGCTTCAGCCGCGTCCGCGCGCACGACGACGATGAGCGACGAGCGACGAACCACGAGCGACGACGACGGACGACGACGACGACGACGACGACGACGACGACGACGACGACGACGACGACGACGCCTGCGGACCAGACACCTATGCGGATTCCTACGCGGACACCTACGCGGATCCCAATGCGCACGGCGGCAGCGCCCGGAGCGCACTGGGGGGGGGAGCGTTACGTCATAGGGGGGGGGGGGGGAGCGGGGGCCATGACGCCCGTCATGCCCCAAGCAATAAAGAAACGGGCTCCTGCCACGAGAAACCTTGGACTTGGACGCCCAATGTTTGTTGTTTTTGTTCCTTCTCCCAGCGCACGAGATTCGTTTTGTCTTCGTTTCCCAAAGCAAAATGACACTACAGATGAGGAAAAAGACGCGTCTCAAATGCAACCTCTTTGTTGCACCATACCGCGCACACCATGCCCCTGAACCCCTTTCAAAGCAGGGATCAACAGAACACGGGTGGCACTACATATGAGGAAGAAAACGAGTCTCAAATGCAACCTCCTTGTTGCACCATGTCGAGCACTCCATGCCCCTGGACCCCTTTTCAAAGCAGGGAACAGCAGCACACGGGTGGCACTACAGATGCTGTCCAAAACCGACACGGCCGCTGCTGGGCAGGCGGTCTTCTGCCTCGAGTGGACAGCGTCCGCGGCGACACGGACCACGAGTCCTGCTCAAAGATGTGCAGGGAATGCCGTCGGCCGTTGTACCCAGTTTGTCCGCACCCATTTCGATCGCACCGATTGGGTGAGAAACGGAGGCCCTCCTGGGCCTCAGTCGCGCCCCGGATGCGCGAGGAGCGCCAGCGTGAAACGAACGGAAGGACCCAAGAGCCATAGAGCCGCTTCCGAGGCCAAAGTGGGCAAACGGTCTGGGCGTAACCAGGGCGTGCGGACTGTGAAGGGGCCGGTCCCATCTGAAGAGGCTCCCACCTTCTCAGAAGGCCGCAGACTCCAGGACCGTCTTTTCATCCTGAGTCGCGTCCTGACGGCTCTGGCGCCCGAAACTGGCCCTTAAGGGCAGACAACTATGAACAGACATCAGCTCTTGCTTTCAACACGTTGAACGTCTTGGGCACGCACCCCACCTGTCAAGGGTCCTTCTGAGGAGGCGGGCGGCCTCTTGGAATACACTGGCCTTCTTAGAATCGGGAGCGGCAAAGAGGGGGGGGTCCAAGAGGGGGGGGGTGCAAATCATGACCGGCGGCATGTGCGCGGCCCAGCGGGGGGGCCAGGGACGTAATGAAATAAGAAGAGGCGCCATGAAATCTGGGGAAATATCATGCCCCCCGCCATGATATCCACCCACCCCTAGTCATCACCCCCCTCTTTGCCGCCCCCGATAGAAGGGCCTGGAGGCCTCGTGGAAGCTGGCCGGGCCTCTGACCGGGCCCCTGGACTTTCGGAAGGCCCCCCACCTTCTTGCCGGGTGCGCCGAGGAGGGTGGCCCGGACGAGAGGGGGGTGCTCATCATGGCCCGACGCATGTGCGCGGACGAGCGGGGGCCAGGGAACATGCTCAAAGAAGAAAGAGGAGGAGAAGAAGGAGGAGGAGAAGAAGAAGAAGAATAATAAGAGCACGAAGAAGAAGAACACGAAGAAGAAGAACACGAAGAAAGAGGAGAAGAAGAAGAAGAACACGAAGAAGAAGAACACGAAGAAGAATAAGAAGAAGAAGAAGAACAACAACGATACCCGCACGCCCCTGGTCCTCACGCGCCTCTTCGGCGCCCCCGAGCGTAGAGAGCTGCCCCCCTCGCGCCCACCCTGTGCGCACGCCGCCAGTCAAGGGTATTAGGGGCTCCCACGAGGGGAGCCGAAAGGCGGGGACTGGCTCAGGGGAGGGAGCAATGACCTGGACTCGACGAGACATCGCCAGTGGACCGGCGATGGGCGCCCGATGGGAAACCCGACGCTTCTGGGCTGGCTGGGGCACTTGGCAATTGGGGGTCGATGCTCACCCCGCCCCCTGGGCCAGTCCCCCCTGTCGCAGGCCCTGAGCCGACGGCACTGAGGGCGCCCAGGCGTGCGATCCCGCGCAGCCGTCGCGGCTATGGGGCAGCGGCCGTGGCCGGCTCGCCGACCCTAACGGCCCGCGGGGGCTCGGGAAGGAACGAGCGGGTCCTCCGAGTGCTGCCCAGACCCCCACCCAGCGTCTTGAAAAAATGTCTTCCAGCGTGAACCCCAAACAGTAAGTTCTTGAACTCTGGATGTGTCAGCTATGTGGTGCAAGCTACGTGGTGCAAGCTATGTGGCGCAAGATGGTGTACAGGCCATGTGTCACAAGCCATGCTGTGCAAGCTATATGGTGCAAGCGATGCAGTCTGTTCAATGCCGTGCAGGTGTGCGCCACACCGTGCAAGCTGTGCGGTGCAAGCCATCGTGTGCAAGCGCGGCGCCAGCCATGCAGCATCAAGCCGCACGGTGCTGGCGGCGCTGTGGCGCGAGGCACGCGGTGCCAGCCATGTGCGGCAGCAGCCGCGTGGGTGCAGGCCACGCGGCCGCCCAAAACGCACCACGGCGCCCACGCGGCGGCCACGCGGCGCCCACGCAGCGCCCACGGCTGGGGACGCACGGGCGAAGCCTCAGCCGACGCCCGAGGCGTCCGCGGGGTGCCCCTCGGGGCGGCCACGCGGCGGAAAGCCTCGGCGAAGACCCACCCGCGAGGCGCCCGCGAGGCGCCCACGGGGCGCCCCGCGGGGCGGGCACGCGGCGAGACCTCGGCCGTGGCCCACGCCGCAGGCGAGGAGCCCACGGGGCGCCCAATGGTGGGCGCCAAAGGGCGGGCGCGCGGGCGAGACCTCGCCTGACCCCGAGCCCCTGAGTGCAGGCACTGGCTCGGGACACACACACACACACATATATATAGAGAGAGAGAGATTCCCTTTTCTATACTTTTATAATTCCGGGGGTGCGGACCCCCCCCCCGAAACGGGACCCCTTGGATCCGTGCCACGGGGGCGGCAGAAAATCCTTTCCAAGGCGTGCACGCAGGCGGGCGGCAGTGCCAAATCGGTCGGCGCAAGCCCACAGAGACACCCAAGACAGTCCAGGATAGCACCCGGGTAGCCTTGAAGACCCTCCGCGAGAGCCCCAAGACCGTTCTCAGAGGGGGCCTGAGAGAACAGAATCATTGAATTTCCATTGGTTTTTCCATATTTTTAGCGTCCTCGCTTTTTCGTGTTTCCGACGCTCCCGGACCACGACGACGACTACTACTACTACTACTACTACTACTACGACTACTACTACTACTACTACTACTACTACTACTACTACTACTACTACTACTACTACTACTACTACTACTACTACTACTACTACTACTACTACTACTACTACTACTACTACTACTACTACTACTACTACTACTACTACTACTACTACTACTACTACTACTACTACTACTACTACTACTACTACTACTACTACTACTACTACTACTACTACTACTACTACTACTACTACTAACTACTACTAACTACTACTAACTACTACTACTACTACTACTACTACTACTACTACTACTACTACTACTACTACTACTACTACTACTACTACTACTACTACTACTACTACTACTACTACTACTACTACTACTACTACTACTATTCATCCTCATCCTCATCCACATCCTCATCCTCATCCTCATCCTCATCCGTCTTCTCATCCTCCTCCTCCTCGTCATCAGCAGCACAATCACCATCACCATCACCATCACCATCATCAGCAGCAGCATCAGCACCACCATCATCACCAGCATCATCAAAATCACAGTCACCATCATCATCATCATCATCATCATCAGCATCATCATCAGCATCATCATCATCATCATCATCATCATCATCATCATCACAATCACCATCATCAGCGCATCATCAGCATCATCAGCATCATCATCATCATCATCATCATCATCGCAAGCACCATCATCAGCAGCAGCATCATCATCAGCATCCTCCTCCTTACTACCACCACCATCTTCCTCCTCATCCTCCTCATCATCATCAGTATCACCATCATGACCACCATCACCCTCGTTGTCGTCATCACCAAAACCACCATCATCAGCAGCATGGTCGTCGTCGTCATTACCACCATCGACATCCCCGCCACGCCTACCCGTCCTACCCATATGTCGTGCTGGGCTCTCGCTCTCTCGGCGTGGGCCGCCCCCATCTCGCCTGCCTTGGTCTTGCTCCAGGTGCTGGACCCTGTCGATGTGAAGTACGTTACACGTCGTTCATCTCTAATCGTGTTCATTTCTAAGTGTGCTCGTTCGTAATTGTTCCTGGCCCCCTAGTGGCCGGGAAGAGGCCCAGGATAGAACGATTAGAAATGAAAGGGTCTTGGAAAAAATCAAAGAAGTTTCGAATAATTAGACACGAACCAGGTGTAGGTTTTTTGATGGCGCGCCCACACACAGCCTTGGATCCAAACAGCGTGCAAGCAGAGACGCAGGAGCATCGAGCCACACGGAGCAATGCAGCTGCGAGAGCGTTGCAAGCGCCAGTTGGCCCGTCTTTCTGGCGCCTCTCTCGGCACTGGTCCCCTCGTTGCTTGTGTGAACCCCCACTGCTCCTTCATCCTGGAGGTTCCCCGACCCCCGCTACTCGCCAGTCAGTTTCGACGCTCAGTCGTACCTGTTGCATTCCCCTCTGCAGTCATTGAGTGTGACTGTCTACTCGTTGGTGTAGAGCATGCCTGCGTATTAGCTGCCAGCTGTCGCTCAAGCAATTGGAGCTTCGGTTGAGCGGAGCTCTGTGTTCGGCGCGCTCAACTCTGGATTCAATCGCTCTTGCCTGCCCTCCCCCTCTCTATCCCCACGAATTCTGGCGCCCACCCAGTCGGCATTCGAGCCTCACTCGCTTTCAAGAGCGTCGCACCTCCCAGTGAGTCCGCGTCCGCGTCCGGCCTGATCTTCCCTGGGCAGCTGGCTTCTGATGCGCTATATTCCGCATGCTTCAAAAGAAACGCTGGGTTACCCACCACTCCCCCTGTTTCGGGGAGACGTAAGACCCGGGTACGGGGGACTCGGAAATCCCCGACGAGGTCGTCAAAAAAATGCCGAGGCCGAGCCTGCATTTTGACGAGGCCTCCCGCTGCAGACATCCCACGAAACTCCTCCTCGTCAAAATCCGAGGCGCGGTCGTCAAAAAACGATGGCGAACCCGAGTCCTGGCAAACCCGGGTCTTACGCTCCCCCGATTGTTGTTCTGCATGTTTGCGCTGAGATCAATCGATCGGAGCCCGGGAACTCGTCCTGCGATCGTCCGACGACGGCCTCCTCTTCGTCCTCCCTCCTCCTCCTCCTCCTCCTCCTCCTCCTCCTCCTCCTCCTTCCTCATCATCCTCCTGATCCTCCTCCTCCTCCATCCCCCTCCCCTCCTCCTACCCGCTCCTCCTCTCTCCTCCTCCCCCCTCCTCCTCCTCTACCCTCCTCTTCCCCCCCCCCTCCCCCTCCCCAATCCTCCTCCCCTCTCCTCTCCCTCCTCCCTCTCCCCTTCTCCAGGGGGGGATGGGGGGGGGGGCGCCTTTTCGGGCGGGAGGGGGGGGCAGAGAAGGCAGAGAGACGGCGTGCTCCCGCGGCGACTTCTCTCACTTCTTCTCGTAGCCCAGCACCTCGCCGCCCCACCCCCACCGCCGCTGCCGGGCCGCTGCCGCGGCGCTTTTCTTCCGACATCCGCCTCCAGCCTCCTCCTCCCCCTCCTCTTCCTTCTCCTCCTCCTCCTCCTCCTCCTCCACCACCTCCTGCTGCTCCTCCTCATCACCAACCATATCATCATCACCATCCATTATTGATGTGATGATGATTCCCTCCTCGCCTCTTCTGTCTCCTCCTCCCCCTCCTCGTGCTACTGCTCCTCCCCCTCCTCCTCGTATTATGAAGTCTCCTTGTCTTCCTCCCCTTCCTTCTCTGCTTTCACCTCTTATCATCATCCACATCCTCATCGCCAGCACCATCACCATCACCATAAACATCAGTGTCGACCTTGCCATCTCACCATCATAATCAACATCGCCACCGTCATCATCATCGACAACAACATCAGCGTCAGTCGCATCATCACGATATTCGTCGTCAGCAGGCTCCTCCTCCTCCTCATCATCATCATCATCATCAGCAGCAGCAGCAGCAGTAGCATCATCAGTATCATCAGCATCATCAGCATCATCAGCAGCAGCAGCATCATCAGTATCACCGTCATCATCATCATCATCATCATCATCATCATCATCATCATCATCGTCATCGTCAGCATCAGCATCGTCAGCACCAGCATCACAACCATCATTATCATCAGCATCAACAATATCACCATCGACATCATCACCACCAGCCGTCATAATACAACATGCAGCATACAGCATCAGTATCATCATCATAGTCATCATCATTACCAGCACCAGCATCAGCATCATTACCAGCATCATAATCATCATCACCATCATCAGCACCATCATCGTCATCATCAGCATCACCGCCATCGCCATCACCATCACCATCACCATCACCATCACCAGCACGAGCAGCATCATCATCATCATCATCATCATCATCATCATCATCAGCAGCAGTAGCATCATCATTACCACCAGCATTATTATGGCCACCGTTACCACCAACATCCTCGTCGTCATCACCATCACCGCCATCATCAGCAGCGTCGTCATCATCATCGTCACCAGCATCGTGTTGCATCTCTTTCCCCTATCATCCCTCCCTCCCTCCTTCCCTTCCTTCTCCTCCCCCAACTTTGTTATTACGTCGGTACAAACTCTTCCTGTTATCCTTCTCATCCTATTCCGACTCCTCAACTTCTTACTACTCCTTCCTTTCTCCGCATGTCCACCACCGTGCGCTGAGGCACGAAGTGCGCTGCATTGCAATGCTCTGTTGTAAGGGACCCACAGCCTGGAGTTCTGAGCGCTCTTGGGCGCTCCCGAGACTTCCCGCAAACCTTCAAGGCTTGTCGCAGGACTTTTCCTGCGGCCAGATGGTGCCAAGAAGGGCCAACAGGGAGCTAATATGCTCCCAAAATGGTCCACGAGGGCCCGGAGACGGCCCAAGAGCGCTTTGAGACGCCCAGGGTGGCCTCAAGACAGCCTGAGAAGCTCCCTTGCGACGCCCCGAGAGGACTCCATGAGGCCTCAAAAAATCGCCGTAAGACTGCCCAAGAGGCCCACAAGACGACCCAAGAGGGCCTCAAGACGGCCCAAGAAGCCTCCAAGACGGCAGCCCATGAGAGAGAGAGCTCAAACAGACATTTCGAGACCCCCCGCCCCAAGATGACCACCGAGACCGCCAGCAGGCCCCCGAGAGGCCCAGGAAGCCCCAGGAGGCACCAAAGAGGTCCAAAACAGGCCCGAAGAGCCCCACGACACTCCAACACCATCGGCGAGAGGCTTCCGAGACGCCTCCCAAGAGATACTCACAGGCATCCAGGAAGCATCTGAACTAGAACCCAGGTGCGGTGGTGAGGTGGGCCGGATTTCGATACTGATTCGGCCGTGGCGACGAGAAGGTGAAACCGCAAAAGCGGGGAGGCCAGACAGAAGCCAAACTCGGAGGTTGCTCTTCTGACTTGTGGCGTATTGGGCGCCCTTCAGGCGCCCACTTGGGCCGTCTTGTCGCACTCTGGGGCCATCTTGGGCCGTCTTGGGCTGCATTGGGCTGTCTTAGGGTCGTCTTAGGGCTGCCTGGGTTCGTCTGGGGCCATATCGGGGCGCACTTTGGCCCCTCCTGGGCTGTCGCTGGCCGTCTTGGGCCGTCTGGGAACGCCGCGAAACAAGCCAGGCCGGTCAAGATCCAAGTTGTGGCAAATAATCCCACCAGCCCTTTGGGTTAAGGTGGTCTAGCGAGTTCTTGCTTCCCTCTTCGAAAAAACCCATCCCTTCCAGGAATTTGTCTCCCCCCCCCCTTTTGGGGGGTGCCGCGGAGTGTATGGCTCCGAAAGGGCCTCCGATGCTCAAAGATGGCCTCCAAGATGGCTCAAGACAGCCGACCACCCCGTTCGCGCCAACCCCCTTTTGGTCGGGAGCGTCCACGCGGGGGGCGTCCCCAAGGGTGGGTCCCAGATCATGGCTCGAGGCGTGCGCGCGGACGAGGAGGAGACCAGGGGGAGCACTGACACGATAGGAAGAAGAGAAGACCATGACATCCAGGGAGGTATCGGGTCGGGCGAGAGGGGGGGATAGCAAAGGGGGGGTTTGAGAATCAGCTCACGTAGCTGATTTTCCCGGCGCCTCCCGGCGCCGGAGGCGGCTATGTATCGAGGAATGGGCCCCTCGGCGAGGCCGAAACCAGCTGCATGCAGCAAATTTCGTAACCCCCCCTTTCCCATCCCCCCCTTTCGCCCGACCCGAGACATCCAGGGAGGTATCACGGCACCCGCCATGGATCTCCACCCCCCGCTGGTCAGCACCCGCCTCCCGGCGGCCCCCCGAGGTGGACGCCGCCAAGCGCGCGGGACGCGGAGGCCTGCGCTCCCCGAAGTCCCGGCACCGTGCTGCCCAGCCAGCGCTCGGTGCCCTCGACGCCAGACTCGCCGCGGCGCGCGGAGTACGCCTCCACCTGGTCCTCAGGGAGTGGGGGGGCCTCCTCCTCCTCCTCCTCCTCGTCCTCCTCCTCCTCCTCCTCCTCCTCCTCCTCCTCCTCCTCCTCCTCCTCCTCCTCCTCCTCCTCCTCCTCCTCCCCCTCCTCCTCCTCCTCCTCCTCCTCCTCCTCCTCCTCCCTCCTCCTCCTCCTCCTCCTCCTCCTCCTCCTCCCCCTCCTCTCCTCCTGCCCTGGGGGCTCTGCGACACGGCGGCGTGCACAACCCCTCGCGCGCCGCGGAGAGGAAAAAAAACACGGCCAACGCTCCATGTTTGGCGGCGCGCACGAGGGGGGGAGGGGGGGGGGGGCTTCTTAGGAGGAGGCTGCTTCTTAGTAGGCGCCGGCCTTACATCTATAGAGAAGGCCCGCGCCTTCGAAAAAGCAGGGGTGCTTCTAAGAAGCCCTCCTCCCTCCCCCCACCCCCCTTCTGCGCGTGGCCGACATCTGCTGGCAACACCCATGAGTTAATCGAACATGCCGTGGCCAACGTTTGCCGCCACGCCGCTGCCCACGAGCATCGCGGGCTCACGGAGGACGAACGAAGGAAAGGAGGAGGAGGGGAAGGAAGACGAGGGGTCAGGCTCTCGACCCGGCAGCGCGCACCGATAGGAGCAACCAGCGCCACTGCCCACGAGGATCGCAGGCTCACGGAGGACGAGCGGAGGAAAGGAGGGGGAGGGAAAGAGAGAAGAAAGAGGTCGGGTTCTCGACACGGCAGCGCGCACCGACGGGAACAGCAGGCGGCACGAGCGGGCCTTTCTCGGAGGTCGGCGCTCCGAGAAGATGTGCGTTCATGTCGTTTCTTCCGGTGCAGATTCGAACGGGTCAGCTCCCCTCGCGTCGTGAAACAACAAATGCGTGCGGCCTTCTGGGTGGGGCCTCACCAGGCCCCAGGGCCGTCGGAGAGCGTCTCGAGATGAGAGGCCGGCCTCGGGGAAAGGGTCGAGACCTCCCAGGCTCCACCACGAGCTTTGCAAACTCTGCAGGTGGACAACGACGACGACGACGACGACGACACAACGAGGACGACGAGGACGACGACGAGGACGACAAGGACGACGACGACGACGACGAAGACGACGACGACGATAACGACGACGACGACGATGACCTCGACGCGTCTACGTCGTCGTCGTCGTCGACGTACTCGCGTCGAAAATGTTTGGGCTTTCCGACTGCTCTCGTCGCCGCGGCTGGGCGGCGGGCTCGGACACCCTGGCCAGGGTGGGCCCCAGGAGGGGCCCGGCGAGCAGTCTCGAGCGGACGCCGGCCAGGGGCGAGGCGAGGAGGGGGCGCCGTCCCCAGGGAAGCAGGGGCGCCGCAGCACAGTGCGGGAGAGGCGAGCGGGGGCCGAAGGGCCCACGGGAGGGCAGAGGAAGCGCGGAGAGCAGGGCCCGAAGCAGCAGGGGCTCAGCATCCTGGGCAGCGTGGGGTGTGGGGGAGGCCGCGGAGCGTGCACACAGCGCCGTGACACACTTTTGTTCGTCGCGGCCGCAAGCGAAGAGCGCAGGCGGCGAGCAGGGTGTCCGGGCCGACGGGCAACGCCGTGACACACACGCACACACACACACACCAAAACACGCACACACACACACGCGCGCGTCTGCTTCTGAGCATTACTCTCAGTAGTAGTATTGTTGGTCTTCCTCTTAGTATGATTATTCGTACGGAATGCGGCGCAGCCCCTCTGGTCGGGATGCACCAGCATGCTTCCGACGGCACGTCCCGACGCCGACCGCTATCGGGCCATTGGGGGCAGCTCCTCATGTGCCTTTGTCCCCAGTCCTGCCATATCGTTCACGCAACATGAGCAAAACAGTACAAAACACTGCGCGGTTGTCACCATGACGTAAGACGAACCGCCGCTGGACAAGCCAGATCACCACACCCGATGTCATCCGCAGCGAAACGCCAGAGGAAGGAGGAGAGAGAGAGAGAGAGAGGAAAGAAAATATGATAACAGACCAGAATGGTGCCCTCGTCCCTGGCCCTGAGTATCTACACGAGACCTGTCGCACGGGGGGTGTCAGACCGAGGAGCGCTGCTCCGTGCCCTCGAAGACAGAGGCAAACCGAGCGCCCTCGCGACTCTCCAGTTCATATGGCGGGTTTGCAGAAGGGAAAGTCGCGGCTTCCACGTGCGAGCCGCCTGCATGACGCCCGGACACCCTGCGGCTCGCGAAACGTCGAGAAGGCCAGGCTTTCTCCATTTTCGGCCTGGGGGTCCATGCCTCAAACAAATGGCCGGTTCCAGACACCCTGAGCCCCAAAAGATTGTCATCTCTTGGGGGTTCGCTTCTTACTCCCGCCGGTTTCCGCCGCCCTTCTGCCGCCCTTCCGCTGGCGGAGGCAGCCTGGTTTCACTTCCGGCGCCCTCCGCCGAGGAAGGGATGCCCACTCCTTCGACCCTCTCTCTCGCAGGCGAGGGCCTTCTTTTTCTGTCCCCTCGGTGGAGACGCAGCAGCAGGAGGCCCCTGGAACGCGGCCGGGGGGCGTGGAGCTTCCCTGACCCTCGGCGACCGCCGAGGGTCTCTCCGCGACAGCCGGAGGTCTTTCGGCGACAGGCGCAGGCGGGGGGCCTTGGCCTGGAGCGCGCCGGCCGGAGCCGCCAGATGGCCAGGCCCACCCGGAGCTCGGGACCGGTGCGTGCGCCGTGCTGGCTCGGCCAGGGTCGGCGCCTGCACCAATCCCTGGCCCAGGGTCGGCCTGGACGGGGTCGGTGCGAGTAGACAGAGAGGGGCCCAGGGGGGGGGGCACACACGTGAAGCAACACAAAGTCCAGGAACCCGCGTGCTGCTGCACAATTCCCGATGTTCCGTCTTCCCCTCCCTTCACCATCTGTCCCAGCATGTTCGTGGAAATCCACGTGTATTTGCGTGTGTGCCTAATTCTCCCTCCTGCCTACAGGCCCCTCCGATCCCGGTCCCTCTCCCATCTCCCATCCCCTCTTCCTCGCTCCTCTTTTCGAGGGCGTTATCCCTCGGCGTGCCCCGCTCCTTGTTGACTTGCCCGACGGAGAAGTACTGCGCCTGAGGGTGCGCGAAGCAGAGCGCCGAGACAGACGCGCCCGGCAGCATCATGTAGGACCTCGGTGCGATGGGTTGAATGTGGCGGGAGGGTGGCGGGAGGTGCTGTTATTAGGATTACAAGGTCTTTCGTTCTCGAGCATCCTGGGGCAGGCATCTGCGCGCTTCACGTTCCGCGAAGCGCGAAGCGCGATCTTCTTCGCGCTTCAGCGCCCCCCCGAACAAGAATGAGGGACTCGCGCCTCGCTCTGAAATCGCCCAGACCGCGAAGCGCGACTAATTTCGCACCCTCGGCATCAGCCTGAGCCACGAGGCTAGCAGGCACTGAGGCGAGAGCATCATTCTAAAATCGGGAGAGTCTCGTGTGGGAGAGCAGGGTCACCACGTCAAGCCAGAGCAGCGAAACTGAGAAGTTGAGTTGGCTTCGGGATCTTGTGATCTGGGTACCCGCGTGATTGTCCGCCGACCTCCTCTTGCTGGGGGTAAGAAGGCGTGTGAAATTGTGGGCTGTTCCCCTCACCCTGTTCCTCCTCCCGGGCGGCCCATCCAAAAAAAACTCGACGGGCAAGGGGGGGGAGGGGAGGCTGGGGGTCATCCCACGCACCATTCCACGCACCTTGCGGGCCCTCCGGCCTCCGGAGCCACTT